>BMAC01000178.1:585795-644749 GCA_014905375.1 Phtheirospermum japonicum
AGACAGTATCTCTCCTTTCCCTTTTACAATTCTTTCAAGGCTGTATTTGCTTTATCTAAGATTAGACCATAATAGACTTTTAGTTAAAATTTAAAAAAGGAAAAACAAATTCCTCCTGAAAAAATAAAATCTACATTGCATCTAACCTCATTAGAATAACAAAAGTACCATTAATTTATTGTTTTCTCATCACATTTCAGATTGGAAAGAGAAAAGAAACCAATATAATTGAATGATACTTTTTTTAGTCAAGATTAATAATTTTTAAATATAAAATAAAATTATTAAATAGAAATATATATTTTTAAATTCAACTTATCATATTGATGTTTCATTAAGTTTTCATAATCAAACCCCTAATTAATAATTCTTACAGTCATTAACTATGAAGCCACTGAATACGGGTACAAGACATTGGTACGATACGATACAAGTACGCAGATACGTCATGTGAAATTTTAAGGATACGGGTACGGTTATATATATATATATATATATATATATATATATATATATATATATATATATATATATATATATATATATATATATATTGAAATATAGTCGTATTAACTAAAAAAACTAAAATTTCATAAATATTTAAATTTCAATTGTGATAAGTTTAAAAAGATACATGAAACAAGTAAAATATTTATACAATAAAAAATATTTTATTTTTTTTCCTGAAACCTATAAATATTTGTACTATCTCTCACAATTTTTTGGTTTCATATTAGAATGAATTAAAACTCTTATTATGTTTTATTTATTAAATTTAGGAGTTGAGACGGTCAAAATTTTCTTTAAAATACTGACACTTTATGAATACGTATTGATACGTGTTCGCATAAATGTCGTATTTGGTAAGTACGTCATTCAGTATCGGTGCTTCATAGGTCATTAACTATCAAAGTATTAAATTGCTATGAAATTGAGTATTTGAATGATTACTTTATTGAGGATTGGAGATTACATTTTTTGACGACAGATGGAGATATAATGTGATTAACACACTAATTTTAATAATTTATTAATGAAAATTATTGTAAATACTAGTAATAAATTAGACTGAGTATAAATGGAAAACAGTTACATAAAAAACTTGTTTTACCCCTGAACAACATCAATTACAATGTGGGTTGAATTATTTGCTCATTGCCGCTTGGTCTGCAGCAATTTGTGTAAATTTCGCTGACTCATCGTCCACGACAAGACAAAATTATGCTCTGTTTTCCACAATTTAATTAATCCAAATAACCTCTGATTAATTAACGGCTACAATTCTGATTAGTAATTAATATAATCCCAGGCAATGACATCTCCACTTATATCAATCATCTCACTCTCTTCTTCACTACTCACTCACAATCCCAGTCTCTCTCTGTCTCTCTAAACCATGGCTTCTCTTTATCTTCGATTGTTCCTTTTGATAGCCTCGATTACCCAAATATTAGCTGCTGATCAAACGGCTAAAACTTACATCATCAGAGTGGACACCTCATCCAAGCCGTCCGTTTTCCCAACCCACTACCACTGGTACTCCGCCGAGTTCACTGAACCGACAACCATCCTCCACATATACGACACCGTTTTCCACGGCTTCTCCGCCGTGCTATCTCCATCCCAAGCTGCGTCAGTGCTCCGGCACCCCTCAATCCTCACCGCGTTCGAGGACCGCCGCCGTCAGCTCCACACCACCCGCTCGCCGCAGTTCCTCGGTCTACGCAATCAGCGCGGCTTGTGGTCCGAGTCCGACTATGGCTCCGACGTCATAATTGGACTATTCGACACCGGAATTTGGCCGGAGCGCCGGAGTTTCTCCGATCTAAATCTCGGACCCGTGCCGAGACGCTGGAGAGGAACGTGCGAAACAGGCGTGAGGTTTAGCCCTAAAAATTGTAACCGAAAAATCGTCGGCGCGAGGTATTTTTCGAAAGGCCATGAGGCGGCTTCCGGATTTGGGGGAATCGTTGGTGGAATTAACGAGACAATCGAATTTAAATCGCCGAGAGACGCCGACGGGCACGGGACGCACACGGCGTCGACGGCCGCCGGTAGACACGCTTTCAGGGCGAGCATGGAGGGTTACGCTTTCGGAGTCGCGAAAGGCGTGGCGCCGAAAGCGCGCCTAGCGATTTACAAAGTGTGCTGGAGCAAGGCGGGATGCTTCGATTCCGATATCCTTGCGGCTTTCGACGCCGCCGTGAACGACGGAGTTGATGTCATCTCAATTTCCATCGGCGGCGGCGAGGGCATATCCTCTCCGTACTATCTCGATCCGATTGCAATCGGATCGTACGGCGCCGTTTCGAGGGGGATCTTCGTTTCTTCCTCCGCTGGCAACGAAGGCCCCAACGGAATGTCGGTGACGAATCTCGCCCCCTGGCTGACAACCGTCGGAGCCGGCACAATCGATCGGGATTTCCCGGCGGACGTGGTTCTTAACGATCGAAGAAAATTCTCCGGCGTGTCTTTGTACGCCGGCGAGCCATTAAACGGTAAAATGTATCCTCTGGTCTACCCTGGTAAATCAGGGGTTCTATCTGCCTCCCTCTGTATGGAAGGTTCGCTCGATCCTAACCAAGTGAGGGGCAGAATAGTAATTTGCGACCGCGGCAGCAACCCACGTGTCGCGAAAGGATTGGTAGTCAAGAAGGCCGGCGGCATAGGAATGATCCTCGCCAACGGAGCATCCAACGGCGAGGGTCTAGTGGGCGATGCTCACCTGATCCCAACTTGCGCCGTGGGCTCCGATGCGGGAGATAATATTAAAAAATATTTAGCATCCAATCCAAACGCAAGTGCAACAATAATTTTCCGGGGCACTCTAGTCGGAGTCAAACCAGCTCCGGTGGTCGCTTCGTTTTCGGCCCGTGGACCAAATGGGTTAAACCCAGAAATTCTAAAACCCGACTTGATTGCCCCCGGAGTGAATATCTTGGCTGCCTGGACCGAGGCCGTCGGACCTACGGGCCTCGACTCTGATACCCGGAAATCGGAGTTCAATATCTTGTCGGGCACGTCCATGGCTTGCCCTCACGTAAGTGGCGCAGCGGCCTTGCTTAAATCGGCCCACCCTGATTGGAGCCCCGCGGCTATCCGATCTGCGATGATGACCACCGCGAGCCTAACCGACAACTCGTTTGACCCGATGGTCGACGAGTCAACTAAAAAACCCGCCACGCCGTACGACTTCGGCGCGGGCCACTTGAATCTTGAACGGGCCATGGACCCTGGGCTAGTGTACGACTTGACCGACAACGACTACGTCAGTTTCTTGTGCGGGATCGAGTATGGCCCGAAGACAATTCAGGTGATCACGCGTTCACGCGTGAATTGCCCGATGAGGAAGCCTATGCCGGAGAATTTGAATTACCCGTCGATCGCGGCTTTGTTTCCGAGCGGGTCGAAGGGGGTTTCGAGCAAGACGTTCTTTAGGATGGTGACGAATGTGGGTGAGGCGAATGTTGTGTATAGGTTGAAGGTTGAGCCGCCGAAGGGGGTGAAGGTTAGTGTGAAGCCTTGGAAGCTCGTGTTTTCGGAGAATGTGAGGAGATTAGGGTACTATGTCACGGTAACTGTCGATAGTAAGCATTTGGTATTGGATGATTCGGGTGCGGTTTTCGGGTCACTTTCATGGGACGATGGGGAGCACGTGGTTCGGAGCCCCATCGTGGTTACTCAGTTAGCTCCGTTGTAAAACATAATGGACCGATCATCTTGATTTTGGGTTGTTTAACCGTAAGGTGGATTGTAGAGTATGATGGGGACTAGGGATTGCATATTATAGTGTGTTTCTTTTATTTGCCTTTTGTTTTTTTTTAATTGATTAGGTTTTTGTGTTTAAACTGTGTGATGTATTTATAGATGAGAGATTGTATGTGATCATCTTAATTGTCTTACCACTTATTAGTGCAAGAATATATATATATATATATATATATATATATATATATATATATATATATATATATATATATATAGTGTAGTTCTTGCAATTTCCAGAGTTGGGATGGATTGTTCTATAAAAATACTATTGTGTATCTGATATTTTTTCCCCTATAGTTGATCTTACAACATGAGTCTTTCTATATAAATCCAGAAAAGGACTAGTGCTAATTATACTGAGATAGGTGCGCAGCATAATTTGTATTTTAATTCAAAATTCCTTTTTCATTACAGCATTGTTTCTGGCATCTTAGTAAAGGTAAAAGCGAATTTGACCAAGCTTTAACATCAGAATTTATTATGGAAAATTTGATCTCATCATGTAACCGTCTGCTAAAAAGTTGATCAGTATAATATTATATATGCAGCTTTTGCCAAAGTGATTATTATTGCAATTACATAACCCAAATAAAGTCAATGAACACCTAGATAAATGAGATTATGTTTCATTCCACCTTGTTAAATTCTTGTAATGAATTACATTACGAAGCTACACGTGGTTTTTGGAGCTCCGAACCCCAATCCCAATCGCAAGAATATATTCCTTTAAAATATGCTTATATTCGAATGTTATGGGTGAGTTGGTTCATTCTGAAATGAAGAATTCAGAATAAAGGGTGATTATTTTGAACCTTAAACTAGAGAATTTATTCTTCATTTTTGTTCCTATCTCATTGTATTCCACTTTAATATCTAAGAGTTGAAAATGAGACCTTGTGAACTTGTGATCCGAACATCATAAGTGTGTGAAATAATTAATCGCTACCTTTTGTGGGGACACATAAGGGGGCTTAATGGGTAATCAAGCATTATCATTTAGAAGCCTGTTTGAATTAGAAATGATTAGTAGTCAGCATCCAATGAATTAAAGGCTTTTTTAATCAATGGATTATGGGTTGCATGCCAAAAGTGAAAAGATGGGAATTGCTTTGCTATCATGCACATCACATGTTATTTATTTACTATTATTATTTGTTATTTGTAATAAAATAATGTTTTGTTAACTACTATATAATAAAATTATGCAAAAATAATAATTAAGAATTAAGATCTCCAATTACCTTTATATTCGACTTTGATTTTCATGCTGATTTGTGTTTTCTTTGTACAAACTATCCCGTTTTCTAATTAAATAAAATCTTGGTGCCCAGTATGAGTTAAAATGTTCTTGATGTACTAGATTTTAAAATAACGATGATTATAGACAAGATAAGATGTCCCTGAAAAGGACTAATTAAGGATTGGACCCATATGCTAAATGCGAACGTCACGCCAATAGTTGTGGTCTTGCACTCCACATGTTCTTACCCACTTAAAGCATATTAAAGCGAATTAGTATTGTATCTGTGCGTTATACGATAATTTTTTATTTTAATTTATTTAAAATAAAAAGAATTATTTAAAATTTATTAAAATATTTAAATAAGTAATTGTAGTATACTTAAATTATATATATCTCTATGTGTGTATGTATATTTCGTTAATAACCATCATTGGTTCTCACAATAGAGATGGTTTTATCATAACTGCTCCCTATATATAAATCATCTAAATATTATTTAAAGATCGAATAATATTCAAAATGATATAACCTAATTCATAAAAGGATTGTTATTAGACGAAATATACTTTACAAATTATGATAAATTTCCTTATACCCAACATTTGTAGTTTTGTTAACATGTTTATTCTCATCATCGTCGATCAATATTTGTAAACCTATACGATTTGTCACCCTTGATATAGCAACGTATAACTGACCATGACTGAAAACAGGCTTTTTCAGGAAAATTCCAACGTGAGAGAGATATTGTCCTTAAATTTTGTTGATTATCATAGCATATGACACGATTTGGGGAAATTATCATCGTTGGAACTTGACCTCGAATTGGATGGTGTGACAGTCATTCTAAGGATTAACAACAATTCACTTGCATTGCTTCCTTGAGAAATATTAGCCTATACAATATGACCGTCAAGTAAACAACACAACAGAAGGGAATGATCGATATTTCTCAACAACATGAGTGAAATTCTAATTTTTAGTTTTAGCTCATAGAGGCAACCCATAACATTTAATGGTATTTAGAAACTCTAGTGAGTAAACGTCCTACAATATGTCAATATTTGAGTCAGATTTGCATGCATTATCAGAGCTAAGATATACTTCACATTCCCTCTTTAATTTTATGACATCATATATTTATTAATCAAATCGACGACATCAAGTGTTGGGGAAAGAATAGCCCGACCCTCCAAATAAGCGAAACATTCAACAGTTTTTCCAAATTGTGGATATGTGATCGCCACAATTGACAGAACATGGTCTCCATCATCTTTCAATAATAGATAACTTAGATTTCAATTTAAACGATACCATCATTTGATCGTCCAACTATTACATCTCTTATACTATTTATCAAGTTGAATTCCAAACCTTTGCTTTTATATATATTCATAAGCTCCTTTGCAAGTGTGAAAAATTAAAAGAAAAAGTTTATAAACTCTCAAAATAAAATAGTAGTAAGAGTTTATAAGCTATTTTTAAAAAAATAGAGTATCTCAACTTATTTAAAAATAATAACTTATTTTTAATAAAAAAAATTAACTTCGACTATTTAGTTACAACAATGTCACTAAAATATTTTATAAATTCGTCTTATTTTATCCACACACTTCAACATATTATTTTCAAAATAAGATTCAATATTTTATAAATTCTAAAAACATATTTTATAAGATGTACGACCTTATAAACTCTTTCAAACAAGTTTAATCAAATATCACGCCTTTCTCGTAACCATCCCGTGAATTACTAAACATACTTATTTTGTTTTTTAAAATAATATAGTTAAATATTTATTATGAATCTCCTTTGGTGTTTTAAGTAACACGCACATTATCTTCCCTCTCGAATTTTTCTTTTTTCAATCACACACCATACACATACATATACACTAACAAATGCACGCACACTAATACAAAATAAACACATGGACACCAACACACGCGCCCAATTGTTAAGAGAAAAAAAATCGTGTTCTGGCTGACACGCTTTTGAACAATTCAGTCGAGACAAATACTTGTTATGACATTTGATCTAATAGTTGTATGAATTGTGAAACAAGAAATTCTCTTTAAAGATAATTTTTGGGCTCATAACATTACCGTGCTTTTTTGGGCTGGCAACTTAAACTGGGATGGGCTTCTTCCTCTAGATCATAAAAACAACTGGCCCAATAACAAATTGAACAAGTGAAATTTTCTCAACATCATGTACCCTAAAAACCAAAAGCGCCTTTAGCTTTTGACCGACATTTCTATTCTATGAGTTAAAGGCTTCTAGCTTCGACGCACTTCAACTCCCGAGCGTCGTCGTCCCCATTCTGCAATTTCGCATGGTTTTGACACGTGGCAACCCCCGCTGATAGCACCTTATTCACCTCATCTACGCCACTGATCAAATTCTCGTCCTTGCTTTCATGGTAACTGTTACTGTCCACTGATCTTTACATTTTTTTATAAATATTTTTTGTGATTTCATTTGTATAATTTCCTTTATTCCCCAATTCTGTCATCAAGCTGGTATATAATACGGCATACGCTCGTAAATATCTCACAAGTTTGCCTCGGATTTCGATTATTAAATCTCTACGCATGTATGCAATCATTAAGTATATGTGGAATTCTCTTAGAAATTAAATAAATTACAACCCTATTTCTTGTGGGATTTCCAATTCTGTGACCAGTGGCTTTTTGTGTTGTTTTTTTTAACGCGCCTTGTTCCTGTTTGGGCTTGAAATTCTCCAATTGCAATGTTGTAAGCAAATGGTAGAAGGAAAAAAAAATCATCTTTGTTTATAATACGACTTTTGCACTTTCTTGATATACGGTTCAATTTAATGTTATTCATTACTTTATTTTTCTGAATTGAGAACAGAAACAACGGGTATCAACAGCCAAGCTATCGACATTCCAAATGAGGCAATCCAACAATGCTGAATACGTAGGTTTAGAAGACGAAGCCTCTCCCAAATTAGAAAGTTTCACCAAGGTATCAATTGTCCCTCTCGTCTTTCTTATTTTCTACGAGGTATCCGGGGGACCATTTGGCGTCGAAGACAGTGTCCAAGCTGCCGGTCCTCTTTTAGCCTTGCTCGGATTCGTCATTTTCCCGTTTATATGGAGCATTCCGGAAGCCTTAGTAACAGCCGAATTAGGCACCATGTTTCCCGAAAATGGAGGATATGTGGTTTGGGTTTCATCGGCTTTAGGCCCATTTTGGGGTTTTCAACAAGGCTGGATGAAATGGCTTAGCGGCGTTATCGATAACGCATTGTATCCCGTTTTATTTCTGGACTATCTAAAATCGGCAATTCCGATTCTTGAATACGGTTTGCCTCGTATGGTTGCCATTCTTGGAATTACCCTTGCGTTGACCTACATGAATTACCGGGGTTTAACCATAGTTGGATGGGTCGCTATATTGTTAGGCGTTTTTTCTTTGCTCCCATTTGTCGTTATGGGTTTTATAGCTATTCCCGAATTAAAGCCTTCTAGATGGTTCGTTCTTGATTTGGAAAACGTGGATTGGGCGTTGTATTTAAATACCCTTTTTTGGAATTTAAATTATTGGGACTCAATTAGTACGCTAGCTGGCGAAGTCGAAAATCCGGCCCAAACACTCCCCAAGGCTCTCTTTTACGCCCTAATTTTGGTCGTGGTGTCGTATTTTTTCCCGCTCCTGATCGGCACCGGGGCCAGCTCGGTCCCACTCGATCGTGATTTATGGAGCGACGGTTATTTCTCGGATATCGCCAAAATCCTCGGGGGTGTATGGTTGAGATTCTGGGTGCAGGGGGCTTCGGCTCTATCCAATATGGGCATGTTCGTGGCCGAGATGAGCAGCGACTCGTTTCAGCTGCTCGGCATGGCGGAACGTGGGATGCTTCCAGAATGTTTCGCCAAGAGGTCTATTTACGGGACGCCACCTGTCGGGATCTTATTCTCCGCGTCGGGTGTAGTGTTCCTCTCGTGGCTCAGTTTTCAGGAGATTGTTGCGGCGGAGAATTTCTTGTACTGTTTTGGGATGATTATGGAGTTTGTGGCATTCGTGAAGCTGAGGATCGAGCATCCGGATGCGTCTCGGCCGTATAAAGTGCCCGTGGGGACCGCGGGGGCGATTTTAATGTGTGTGCCTCCGTCGTTATTGATATTGGTTGTTTTGGCATTGGCTTCTTTCAAAGTGATGGTTGTTAGCATGATTGCGGTTCTTATAGGACTCGTCTTGCAGCCGTGCTTGAAGTATAGTGAGAAAAAACGGTGGCTTAGGTTTTCGGACCATTCGGATTACCATTCGGTTGATGAAAGGATTATCGAGCCATAAACATAAGAAGATGATCAAAGAACAGGAATATGTGAATGAGCCGTGAATTTAGAACGTATATGTATGAATATATGGCTAAGGGGGTTCCAAAAAAAAAATGGGGGACTCGTGTATCTTTTTTGAGGGGCGAGTGCGGTATTTTATAAGAACTTGTTTTTGCTTCGATTTTGTAATTTTGCATGGATCATCGATGAGATTAGTAGAACTCTTCGACCATATTTTTTTTGCTTGTGCTTTTCATTTGTGCAAAATCATTTGCTTGTTTATTATAAATGTGGCCTCTCTTACCTTGTTGATCGGCTTGTGATCCGTTGTTCTTGAACTTGCCGTTCGGCCTTGTGGACGACACCATTTTTAAACAAAAGTTATATATAAGAGAGAATTTATGGTGTGAAGTCTTTGAGAAACCGACAAGTGGTTTCAGATTGTGTAAATCTAATAGTCAAGATCAAATTATGGATACATAGAGGAAACCACCTTTCCGGCCAAAACCTTATGGTCGACGCCTTCACTTGGCGGGATGGGATAGCATATTGTGGGATATCTCACAATATGGCGGGATGGGATAGGATATTGTGGGATATCTCACAATATCACATGTTTACTTTTACTAATTAGGGCCTGGGATGGGATTCGAATCAAGGCATGTGTCTTATCAAATGAGTTGATGATTAACCTATCCCACTATATGAGGTCGGTATCGTTTATACCAAATTGGGTGGCAGGTTAATTTTACAATCCTACCCTAAAAAAAGTATTGATTTTGTCAACAATGGTCCTGGAACAATATGAAATTACAATGTTAACACTATAAATAGAGAGATAGCAAATTCAAATCCTAGCAGCGCATATCTGCTGGTAAGAGGTGAGTCCGTGCCTTCCTCAATTCTTCATCGATTGTATATGCTTCCCACTGAATAAAATTTCTGGATCGGGCGAAATTGCTCATTGATTTAACGTTAAATCTATAATTTCGTTAAAGACTTTTTCCTGAATTTATTTGTCGACGTTTTGCAGTGCACTCTCGTGGATGCTAATCTGATTGCGATTGCAGTGCGATTTTTGAGCTGGAGTGTTGCAAAAAGTAAGTTGTGAAATCTATACATAAAAATAGGAAGTTTGAAAATTCTTATGATTGGAGCTGCTAAAATGAACTGCGAAATGTTAGATTTTCTTAAAATCTTTGTCCAAAAAAAAAAAGTTTGCTACTAATTTTTAATTTTTTATATTTTTTAGTACATAATTTGTATGTTGTGTTCATATCTTTTGATTGTTATTATGTTAGAGCTGTCCTCGACATCATTTCAATTTACGAATGATATGCGGGCGGTGAATCGTTGTTTGATTATATGATTGGCTAATTATTTTCCATTTTGTATTTTTCGGCCACGTGGTTTGTGTGATGTTAGAAGTGTAGTTCTGATTTTAGGATAAGAAAGATTCTTAATGCAAAAGTTGTAGGTAGTTTAAGCCTCACCCCCTTTTGGCCTTAGTTGTTTAATTTCAGTATTTGGCTAGTTGTTTAATTCCAGTATCTGGATACACCTACTTTCTTCCAACCCCTTCCTTTTTATTAGTGGTTTAGCTCCTATCTTTATTTAATAGCGTACTACCTTGAAGAGCATCAATGGATTGTGTTGAGGCAGATGTCGAAATAGTTCTTATAATTGAGGAAGTATTGAATCTAATTAAACTCTTCTTGATGATGCTTAATTTTTACAAAACATATATCGTGGGCGTTCGTCGCCAACGTAGTTGCACAGAATATGCACGTGTAAGATATTGTTTCACCGATAGATTACCCGATCGGATTAAATACATGCGGGAACTAATCAATATCAGTGGTAAGGATTGTATTGAACAATTACGAATGGATAGAAATGCCTTTGGTAGGTTTTGTTATTTACTAGAGCAAGTTGGTGGTCCAGTGCAGAACCAAAACGTGTTGTTGAGTGAACAAGTTGCGGTTTTCTTAAGTGTGTTGTCCCATCATAAAAAGAATCGTATTGTGAAGTTTGATTTTAAAATGTACGGGTGCACTATTAGTAAGCACTTCAAACATGTGCTAGATGTTGTCTTAAGACTCTATCCTGTATTAGCGATTCAACCTACTCCAATTGATGACACGTGCATGGATGGCAACTGGAAATAGTTTAAGGTAAATGCCTATAATATTATTGTACATTCATGCAAGAACAAATCACAATAAGTTTTTCTTATACCTGAATTTCATTCATAATTACGAATGGAGACTTGAGAATTGTGTGTTTTCATAGGACTGCTTAGGCGCGTTAGATGAGACATACGTTGGGGTTCGGGTCCCATTAAATCAAAAACTTAGATATCAAAACCGAAGAGGTGACATTTCTGTGAACGTACTTGGCGTTTGTGATCGAAGTCTGAATTTTATATTTATTCTAAGTGGTTGGGAGGGATCGGCTGCTGATAGTCGTGTATTGCATGATGCTATTACTAGGCGAAATGGATTACGTGTACCTACTGGTAACTTCAAGCGACTCCATCAATCCACACACTCAAACAAACTTTAAACATGTCGCTACCTTTTTAAACTAATTACCCCCGTTCAAAGCATCTCACACAATTTCTTAAATCTGGCAGGGAAATATTACCTTTGTGATTGTGGCTACACTAATGGTCCTGATTTTCTAACGCCTTACATAAGGGTAAGATATCATTTAGAAGAGTGGTCTACGTTTGCTGGGGGGCTAAGAATTACAAATACTTATTATTTAACTTGTGTCACGTAAAGGCTCGTAACGCGATCAAAAGATCATTTGGCATCTTGAAACTTCGCTGGGCAGTCCTACGTACTCCTGCATTTTATTCAATAAAGGATCAGAATAAAATGATTATGGCGTGTTGTCTGATTCACAATTTTATTCGTTCAACAATGGCAGTTGACCCTATGGAGCATGAGGTAGCTGAATTCGCTGCCCGTGATGGCAATGTAGATCATATTCCTGATGACTACATTGACCAAGTAGAGCCCAGAGTGGGCGAATCGGCGAGATAATTTAGCAATGTCTATGTATAACGAGTGGGTTCGTCTATAATGTGTGTGTGTTTGTTATTTGTGAACGAGGCCTTAGAAATGTTTTGGAATTGTAATTTCATGTTACTTTAGGGATTACCCATGAAAGTTGTTTGTTATTCCTTGCTTAAACTTGACTTATGTCTAAAGTTCATTTGATGATCACTGATATGCTTGTATTCATTTCATAAAAAGTCTCAATAATTCTCTCAAATATGAATATGCTTGTGCGGACGCTGCATGCTATCTAAATGTCAATTGAAATGCCTTTTCCTTTTTAGTAAGATAGCATGGAGTCACAGGCAATCATCGTTAAATCTGTTGGTGGTCGTTCTAACAGACGGGTGTGGACACTACACGAGGAGACAGTATTGGTTCATGTTCTCAAAGATCTTGTTGTAAAAGGCTGGAAAGCCGAAATTGATTTCAGGTCTGGGTATGCTCATGTGTTGGAGCAGCACATGATCCAAGCTCTATCAGGTACTGATATCAGGGTGGAGCCCATATTACATCCAAGATACATGTCTGGAAGAAGTACTACTATTCTCTCATTAATGCAAAGTCGGTCCTGTTTCAGTTGGAATGACGTATCAGACATGATAACATTGAGTGTGAGGCCATATGGGATGACCATGTTAAGGTTTTTATTTCTATAAACATTATGTTGTCGGATATTTATGTAAAAATAGTTATTTACCACCTAGGGTTTCTTAATCACAATAATGATTCTTTAATTTATAGCTGTAGCTTGATCCAAACGCGAAACCTGAGGAACAAGTCTTGGCCCTTCTTCAAGGATTGGGTTGAGATTCTTGGGAATGACCATGCAACAGGCGAGAATGCTCAAGGATTCTCAGACGCTGTAAATGAAGGGCTCACCAGTGAAAAGGCAGATGATGGTACCCAACCTTATCTTAGCTCGGACCGGCAAAGTCATGGACTTGGGTGCGACACTAGTTCAAATAATCATTGTGAAAGTAGCTCCGCATTGAGGAAGAAAAAAAACAAGAAGAGAAAGGCTAGCGATGCAGTGGAGGAATGGTTTTTGGATTTGGTGGAAGCTTTTTGCACGAAAACAAATTCGCACTTAGGAGTCCTGAAAATGCACTTTCTATCCACCGAGGGTAGGTTGGCTATTTCTAAGATTTCTGCAAGAACAATGAAGACCTCGACCTCTTCTTCAGTATAGACGATGAGTACAGGGCCGTCGTGGTTAGGATGATGTTGGACGAAAGGCTTTAGTCAAACTGTGTTTTCAAAGACACTTATTTTGACCATAGTGTGGATAAGAGCCATGTGCTGCTATTCGACTATAAATCTGATTACTGAATTACACTCCTTTAATCTGAATTTCAGAATTATAGGGATGTCTCGGGTTTTGCAATGCTATAATAGGGTACACATATTACTATGTTATTAATCGTTTTGCTTGTAATGAACTGAACTGTTAGTATTCTTCTATGTGTTAATCATAACTTTATTATTATTGTTATAGTTACTACTATTATTACTATTATTTTTTTATTTTTTTTATTTTATTATTATTATTATTACTACTACTACTACTACTACTACTAATAATAATAATAATAATAATAATAATAATAATAATATGGTCTGCGGTGCCTCGTGGAGAGTACATTATGACGTATTTATGGGTTTTACTCATCTTAATAGTGGTTAATCATATTCTATTTAGGTATGCCTTTTCACGCATTTAAGTAACACCCAATTTAAAGCATTGTATTACAACAATTTATACACCATTGATTGTAGTTCAAACCCGTGGGCTGTGATGTATCATTTAAGACCAACCATTAAATACTCTCATCTGCCACCATTAGTGCAAATACGTTTTTGAAATGCATAAAGTAACTGAGAGTAAATGAGTTTAGGGACTCTTCAGATATAAATATATACACCTGCAGCTATAAAGAACTATTCCAATATCCAGTGTTTAAAGATAGCAAGCAACAAGGGTTTTTACAGGTTTAGTTGGTAGACAAAAGTGATTCTTGTGTGCCGAATCCAGGTATGAACCAAATACTACTATAGGTGACTATACTCTATACGATTTGTAGTTAATAATTTATTGTCATATTGTTGAAAGGTGTGTCTGTTTCTGTATAAAGATTACAGATATGTCATCTAAAGTTGTACTAATTTTGTAAGCTTTCTTATTGTATCCATGGTGCTTACACGTAACCAACGTAATCTACGTCTACGTAATCATTGGCGACTTTTGAACTGGTCAAATGAGGAGGAAGAGATTTATCATGACTTGTTCTTCGCCATATGCGGACGCACACCCTGTATTAATGACCCAACCATGTTCAACTCCGTGTTCTACGAGTTTCCTAATCAAATGTTTGAGGACCTTAATAAGCACTTCAGCATTGAGAAGTTCGTGCTAATATCCACTTGTTGCGCACTTAGTTCAATGCATTTATCACTTTCAAAGACTTGCTTAGTATTCGGGTGAACCTACGGAACGGACGAATGATGGTTGGGAACACAATCGGGGAGAAGTAAGATGGTATCAAATATTGTTGATCATCAAAATTGTACTACTTCAATTGTAATTTGGTCATTCATATTACTTAACATAAAATTACACCCATGCAGGAGACGGACAACCAAAAGTATTTCAGATTGTTTGGGCTCCTCCAGTATGGTATTTTATGATATCTTCGTCACACGAAATGCGGCTGCAATTGACTTCAGTGATTAACTTAAAAGTGGCTGGGATAACCCGTTGTACATCGATGGTGTTCCTTCTGATGATGAAGATCCTAGACTTCTGATTGATGAAAGTACAGTAGACGTCAACGAGCTTATGGTTGTGCATGGTCCATACGTGGCTGGTGGCTTAGGACACCCACATCCTTTGTCACCAATAGAAGACGACAATGAACAAGAAGACTCTATTATCACCGATATGTGTGATTAATGTGCTTGTTGAACAAATCCAACCAATTTTCACCATTACGTATGTAGAAGCAATGTGTGTTCGTCTTGTGTAGGTTGTCACTATAAGTAGCAAGTCATTGCTCTGTGCTTTTTATATTGGAAGATATGTAGTTTCAAGATCTCAATAAATTCTGGATGTACTCTAAATGAATGTTTTGAGAATTTTATGAAACACTACTTCCAAGTCTAAGAATTTAGTGAAAAGAAATTGGTTTGCTTGCTAAAAAGGGTCAATGACTTTGATATGTTGCGACTAAAAAAATCTTACCATATGTGAAAAAGAAAGTCACTTTAAATGACAATAATAAATTGAGAGTTACGATCTCACTCTATTTTTCTCCACTTGAGCAAACATACTAATGCACTTGTATAATATTAATTATGATAATAAGTAATTGAGAGACATGGCATTATTCTTCATAATACCAATGTTAGACCTCTGGATAAGGAAATTTCTTGAGCCTAACTAGAATCGATATGAATAGTGGAAATAACCTCAAAGTAAAAGGGAAATAACCTATGTGAGAGATTGTGATATTTATTGGTTGTGGTAGAAGTCATGGAGATTCTCCCAATAACCTTGCTTAGTCAATGGATATCCCCTATTTTGATTGATGAAAGAATAATCAATCATTCATATTTGACTATTGTATTTGGTCTTAAAATTTATTTTGAGTTATATTTATGTGATGTGGCCTGATTTAATTATTTCTGGCTTATTGGTAAAATTTGGATTTTATTTTAAAGCATGGAATGAATTGATTTTACTTATGACACATTCACATAGAAGATTCACGAGTATACTATTAGATATAATGTAACATATTTAGCAAATAATGTGAAATATTAGAATGAAAAGTATTTCGTTCAAATATCTCTGAAAAATGTGAGAGTTTTTCGAGGAATAGACAATATTCACTTAATTGATATTTATATGTGACAAAGTCTTGATGCCTAATGACACATTGATTAAAGTCATAAAAGCTCAGTATGGACCAAGAGCGAAACGAACCTTGTTAAGTTTGATGATATTCATGTTGATGATTATCATTAAAAAATACATTACGAGAATGGAACTATGCCTTTAATTTATGTGGAAGAAAACACGTTGTAGAGTCAATCTAGTAATTTTACTTTACTACTTTTTGATTATTGAATCATAAGATATGACCAACAAAGAACTTTTGGACAGTGACTCGTTCAAGTTTTGACACGACTGGCATGGATTCTTTGGTCGTTATGATATGATGGCCCATATTATAAGAAATTAACATGGACATCTTTTATTTTGAGTGAAACACAACGAAATAGAAACTTGATGCACAGTATAGTGTAGAACTAATGCTGTTATATTACAGCTAGTGCATTATAAAGTACTAGGAGCACTACATACATTCATATCTCAAAGATGCATCACTCATTTTTTTAAAACTTGTTCATTAGAAAAATTGTATGATTAAGACCTGCATATGCTAAAGATACAAAGTATAATATTCCATTCTTATCATTGATAATTTGTGATACATGTGGACATAATCATTCTAAATGCGGATCATTCAAGTATTTTATAATTTTGGTTGATGTTTCGGCACGTGTTGTCCATAAAAATTTGCATTTGCAAAACTTCATATGGTTTTATAAAGACGGTTAAGTATTTATGTTGGATATGAATCTCCAACAGTCATCCGCTATTTGAAACCTTTGACAGACGATTTCTTTCTTGATAAATTAGTGAATTTGTCACTCTAATGAGACAGTCTTCCCGTCGTTAGGGGAGATAATAAAAAGTATTTTCTAATGGAACGACAGGAATAGTTTCATACTATGTCACATTATGATCCCCGCATTTCACAATGTAACGTGAAAGTAAAGTAAAGTGAACAGTTGATCTTCAAAATATAGAAGACTCAATTTCTAAAGTGATGAGATCATATATATACAAGCTGCAAATGTGTCTGCAAGGTTAAAAGTCCCCATAAAGGGCACAATGTCGCAAATTAAGACATTGCAACCATACTTAGTTGAGGTCGTGACTCCCAAAAGAAACAGGGGGAGATCACTTGTTTCGATCAATACTCGCCCAAGGAATAAGAGGGCATGTATGGCACAACTTTAATTGATTATCAATGAATATAATGACTCTCATGAGATTATCTCTGATTATACTTATGTCCATGAATCATTACTGGGGGACGCTCCGATGTTTAATATGATTCCAGAAATAAAGAAATTTCAATGTACTATGAAAGTTTATATAAATTGATGGAAAGGTTTTCCACACACATTGATGATGTATACACTGTTACTCAAGGAATCATATAGCACAATGATATCGAGCCACGCTCTATTGAAATGTCAGTATAAAGCAAATTGACCTAATTCTAAAGAATCAATCCAGGTAGAACTAAATTCACTGACAACAAGACAGGTGTTTGGTCTGGTAGTGCTAACCTCACCAAGTGTAAAGCATGTAGGATATAAACAAAATTTTGTCAGAAAGCGTAATGAGAAAAATAAAGTCATGAGATACAAATCTAAACTTGAAGCACAAAGTTTCTCACAACGCCTTGGAATTGACTATGAGGGTATGTACGCTCTCATAATAGATGTTATAATTCTAAAGAATGAGAATGCAGCTTATACTTGTGGTTACATCATATCTCTATGGAGATCATGATTTAAAGATATATACGAAAGTGCTTGTTGGCCTTTCGTTGCCAAGGCAAGTGACTCTAAATCACGGAGTGCATTTGCAATTAAATTAAAACACTCACTTTATGGATTGACATAATCCAGACTGATGTGATATAATCGTCTAAGTGACTACTTGATTGGGAAAAGATAATATACGCACTTGCGTATTTATAAAGAAAATACGATTGTATTTGTATATGTCGATGATATGAACATAATACCTACTCTTAATGAAAATAAGAGATATCGCTAGTTATTTGAAATTCTTAATTTGAGATAATGAACCATGGGAAAACTCGATCAAGTTAAGGTTTTAAACTAAAACCCGAGTTTGTGGAATATTAAATTTCACAGTTTGCATATATGTAAAAGATGATCAGGCGATTAAATATGGATAAGTATAATATGTTAACACTCCTATGATTGGTCAAAATGAAAATATAAGGAAATATCAATTTCGTCAGTGGAATGACGAAGAACTGGTGGGAGCTGAAATTCTCCACCTATGTACAATATGCACATTATTGTGCCATTACTAATACACTTGACCAAATATTAATTTCTCAAAATTATTATCTTAATTTAACTCAAGAAAGCAAAATGTCATTGAAATGGAATCAAAATGTATTTTGATACCTAAAAGAAATCATTGACGCGTGTTTATTTTTCTCATTCATAATATAATGGGGACTGCAGATGGTCTTATAACCCCTAAAGAAAATATTGAACTTACTTACTACTGTGAAACACCAAATTGTATCGTTGATGTTGGTTACTTTTTCGATCCATGTAAAGAGATCATTATCATACATGTAGTAGTTCGTGATTATCAATGGTAAATTTTATGATCATTCATATATCGATTAATAGTGACCGGCCTATCACTGAAGAAAATGTGATAATACGAGTAATATCATCACAACTCTTTTACAACCAACAATTATGCACTTTCTCAAGAATCAAGTAAATTGAGAAAGTGAAAATTTTCAAAGTTCTCTTGATAGATGTACATATTAAAGAGAGGTGTAGACTTTAGGGAGAGTCTCAACATAGAGGTGTGTTGTACTTTTTTTCTTTAGATCAAGTTTTATTTTTTCCATTGGGTTTTGTTACTTGGTAAGATTTTAACGAGATAACAATGAAATACTATTTCACTATTTAATTTGTCGAAAGAAAAAATACAATTAGTATCCATTCATCAACAAGTAACTAATAAAAAACAATTTAGATATTTATTATTTTTATATAATATAAAAATATATATTTAATACACTTATATAAAGGAATTCTGTTTTGATAAATAAGAGACCCTAATTTCTATTTTTTCTTTCGTCTCTTTTTTTCTTCTTATTTTCTGCTTTTCATTTTACTGCAGCTTCGTAATTTTATTTTATCGGGGTCTGGGCAGTGCGGCTCCCAATATAACAACAATATAGTGGACAGTTTATGAGTCACTTAGTTTTTACAGTGTACAGCTAACCCACGGTGGCTACGCGGCGTCTCCATCTCTTTGCTTCGTGGCAAAGCTCAATTCCCGACACGCCATTTTCCATTTTCTCTTTCTTATATCCTAAGTTTACCAGCTATATATAAACCAAACCCCTATATTATAATCTCTCCAATTCAATCCCGAAAATCAAGATCTCAAGCAAATTCAAGGTGTAAAAAGGAAAAAAATCATAACCATGTCCTCTCAGGGTACCAGCAATAAAGGCAATTCTCTGTATCCAGAAGTTATCCAAACCAACCCCGAATCAACTTCTCCGTTCATCTCCAATAAAACCCCTTCATCTTCATCTTTATACCCTTCCATTGAAATCAAAGATTTAGCAGAAAATCTCTTCCCCGAAACCGAAGAAGATCGAAACCCTAACGCCGACATGCACAAATCCGCCTCTTTCGATTCCTCCGAGGAAGTGATCATTACCATCCCGGGCGCGATCGTACATTTAATC
This sequence comes from Phtheirospermum japonicum, assembly GCA_014905375.1. NCBI lineage: Eukaryota > Viridiplantae > Streptophyta > Magnoliopsida > Lamiales > Orobanchaceae > Phtheirospermum > Phtheirospermum japonicum. The sequence continues at coordinate 605,801 of BMAC01000178.1, forward strand.
GACAAACAGCACAGTGTCGAGCTCGCGAAGGGTGATTTCTCCATAGTCCAGCTGAAGCAGGGCGGCAACGTCGTGGCGGCGTTAGCGAGGATCGGCGATCAAATCCAATGGCCGCTAGCGAAGGACGAGGCTGCCGTGAAGCTCGACGACGCCCATTACTTCTTCAGCCTTAGGGTTCCGAGCGAGCACGGTGAGATCAACAGCGACAGTATTTTGAATTACGGGCTGACAATAGCGGGCAAGGGTCGGGAGACGCTGGTGAAGGAGCTGGATTCGATTCTGGAGAAATTCAGCGCGTTTAGGGTTGAGAAGGCGGCAGCGGCGGAGCAAGGGTGGTATGGGGCGGTGGCGGAGGGGTTTTCGCCGGAGGAGAGCTCGGCGGCGTATTGGACTACGCTGGCGCCGAACGTGGAGGATTACAGCGGGCGGGTTGCGAGGTTGATTGCTGCCGGGTCGGGTCAGGTGGTGAGGGGAATATTGTGGTGCGGGGATGTGACTGTGGATAGGCTGAAATGGGGGAATGAGTTTCTGAAGACGAGGATGGGGGCGAAATCGAACTCGGATGTTAGTCCAGAGACGTTGAGGAGAGTGCAAAGGTATAATCTTTTTTGATCCCTTATGTTTTTATGCTAGTTTTTTAGCTAATTTTTGTAGTGTTGTTTTGATGAATTTAGAATGATTGATTCAAAGGTATTGTCTTTTGAAATCTAATTTGATTGATTTAGGTATGCTGCATTTTATTCTTGGTTTTCTGTGTTATAATTTGTAATGATCCTGATTATAGTAGAAACCTGAAATGATCTCATTTTGAATTAGGACTGGTTTTATTAATTTCAACTTTAAATTCTACTTACAAATATCAAATTTGAGATTTGAGAGCGCAATTGAGTTCAGCATTTATATGGAATTTGCTTCAAACTTCAAATGATGGTTCTTGTGATTTTCTTTTACGCTGGGCCAATTTTTTTTTCATAGCGGTTTAGTGATTTGTTGTTCATCTTTGTTGTGTGGAGGAAAATAATGATCTATTTAGGAAACTGATGGTTATTAGTAGGGCTATTTAATCACCTTTGTACGACGTTTTTCAGATGATATTTGTGTAGTGTTCTTTAGGGTTGATTAATAATCGAGTATATTATTATTTTGTTCTGCAGATTTTTTTCCCCATTTAACTAATCTCTTCAAGATAAGAATATCTCATAAAGAAAGAAGATATTTGCCCATTATTGTATTTATATAAAAATCTTATAGATTTGACTTTGGCTTGTCTTGCATTGTGGTATCTGTGAAAATAATTCCATCTTCACGTGTCCAAAATCTCAGGGTTAAGCAATTGACGGCGATGTCCGAGAGAGTTGCGACTGGGCTACTTTCCGGGGTCGTGAAGGTCTCCGGGTTCTTTACAAGCTCCGTTGCAAACTCCAAAGTGGGCCAGAAATTCTTCAGCCTTCTCCCCGGAGAAATTGTTCTTGCTTCCTTGGACGGATTTAGTACGTAACGTAAACTCCTCTTTTTGATCAATCTCTACTTGAGTTGTGGACATTAAATCAATCTGACCTCTTTGTTTACGACAATTGTAGATAAGGTTTGTGATGCGGTTGAAGTTGCTGGGAAGAACGTGATGTCGACGACTTCAGTTGTGACGACCGGCCTCGTCTCACAAAGGTATGGAGAGCAAGCGGCACAGGCGACCCACGACGGGCTAGGTGCTGCGGGGCATGCTATCGGGACAGCTTGGACTGTGTTCAAGATTAGAAAGGCTCTCAATCCCAAAGGTGTCCTTAAACCTACCACTCTTGCCAAGGCCGCTGTTCAAGCCAATTCTGCCAAGTTGAAGTCTAAACCTTAGCAGTGTTATTGTTCTGTTTATGTGGATACTGTTAATTAATCTACAGATTGAAACTCAGACTTGTAGTAGTTTTTTTTTGTTAATTGTGTTTTTCTTGTGTTTGGTTTGAGATGATGCAATTTATTTATAGTTACCTTATTGCGTACTGGATTTTTTATTCCCCCTTTTTTTTTTGATTCTTGCTATTTGTTTTATTTATTTTATCAAACCAACACCCGAGAAATGGATAGCACTTCATGTAAGAAAATGTTGGACAAAATCTGAATTTGGTCAATTATTCATTTTATTCTCCATTCTTTACAACTTGTAGGGATAACAAAATACATAAAAAAGTGAAGCAAGAAAATGGTATATACTATGCAAAATATGAAGTGAAGTAGGAAAATGTGTGGAATTAGGATTTAAGGAGTACACACACAGACATTTAGATAAATTATTAATTTTATCCCCCATCTTTCATTTAATTAAATTGTTGGACTTAACAATTTTATTTTGTGCACAAAACAAAAGTCGGGCTACATGAACAAACGACTTTGTGGCGTAGAGAATTCGTATCGTGTCGTCCAAGTTCTCTTTGCCTCTTTCTATTTAATTTAACTCCAAACACCCCAATTCGCAATCATATTTAATCTCCGACGAAAAATAAATTTATAAATAAAAAAGCAAATCGGAATTCAGAAATAGATCAGAATTCGTTTTAACACTCTACTTACACAAGGAGGAGAAGAAGGGTGAGAAAGATGGCTCGATACGACAGAGCAATTACTGTGTTCTCGCCGGATGGTCATCTTTTCCAGGTGGAGTACGCTCTCGAAGCCGTCCGCAAGGGAAACGCCGCCGTCGGCGTCCGTGGCACCGACATCATCGTGCTCGCCGTGGAGAAAAAATCCGCTCCTAAACTTCAGGACTCGAGGTTTTCATTCTCTTTCCCTCTCTCTCTCTCGCACGGCCTCTACTAGCAGATCGCAGGATTTAATTTTCGCATTTACTGGTTATTTTGTCGATTTGGATAAAAGAATGGTTCTGATTTAGGGTTTTAGGTTCAATCTCCCCTTCTGGAAGCAGATAAGCAATTTAGAGTTTTCTAACTCGTCCTTAAACCCCTATGGGCTTTTGTTCGGTGGTGTGTACGTACTACTCACTCCCTTTGAGCAGGGTTTAGTGTAAGCTAGGGCAAATTGATTTGATGATTTTGGTACATCAAAAGAGAAATGTGGTGGTGGGTTTTGTAAATGACTTTAAAAGCTTCAAATTGCAGTTCGATGATACAATATAACACAGCTTTCTACTAATATCTAGATTATTTTGTGTTTTGAATGCAGTTGTTTCCCAAAACAATCAATTGTTAATATTTTTTCCATTTTATACAGCTATTATGTTGAATCCGTGTAATTTCAGTTGTTACGTTTTCTTGCATCTTCCAGATCTGTGAGAAAGATTGTCAATCTAGACGATCACATTGCACTGGCCTGCGCCGGGCTCAAAGCCGACGCCCGTGTCTTAATAAACCGGGCCCGCATTGAATGCCAGAGCCACAAGCTGACGATCGAGGACCCTGTGACTGTTGAATACATAACTCGATACATTGCCGGTCTTCAGCAGAAGTACACACAGAGCGGTGGCGTGAGACCTTTTGGGCTGTCGACCTTGATTATCGGGTTCGACCCTCACACGGGCACCCCATCACTTTATCAGACGGATCCATCGGGCACGTTCTCGGCCTGGAAAGCGAACGCCACTGGGAGGAACTCTAACTCTATCAGGGAGTTTCTTGAGAAGAATTACAAGGAAACACAAGGCCAAGAAACTGTCAAGTTGGCTATCCGGGCTTTGCTTGAGGTAAATAATAATCGTTCATGTAGATGCATTTCGGTATCTATTAAAATTCACAGTTGCTATTATATGCCTATTCTTATTCCTACATTGTGGATTTTATGTATGGGGCAAGATATCAATTTTAAGAGGAAGTTCTTAAAAAATGCTTTTTTTTCGAAGTCGAGAATCACTTTTTCTTTTTGAGCTTGCAAACAATAATGTTTACATATCATGCATCATTGTTGATATGAAGGGATTTGTAATTTTGAAAGAGAACATAGGTATTTTCTAATTAGGCTAAACAGAAATGATGTGTTTGTTCTGGGATTTCCGTGGTTTCTAAGTCATGGGAATTGGGTTTTGAAAGCCCAAGTGTATAGAAATCCATGTTTGGTTAGAGTTATAAAATGTTAATATAGCAGGTCAAATCATGTCTGTTTCTTATACCCAAAATTTCAAATTGTCATATCTAATTCGTTTCTTATTTATTTAGATGAGTAATATTAAATTAATCATCTCTCCGAGTTCTAAATCAAAAAAAATTGTATTTTTCTAAAAATTAAATTGAATATGTAAATTGGTGTGGTTTAGGATTCTAAAAACTTTGGTCATTTGAAATGAAAATCCAAATCTTTGTTTTTGGAACCCTCTACCAGACACAGCCTAAGGGGTATTTTTTGAATAATCGTTTGTGTAGATGCATTTCGATTTCTCTTTAAAATTCATTGTTATGCCTATTCTTATTCCTACATTTGTGGTATTTATTAAGGGGTAAGATATCATAATTTAAGGGAAGTTCTCAAAAATGCCTTTTTTTTTCGAAGTTGAGAATCACTTTCTTTTGAGCTTGCAAACACTCCCGTATTCACCTATTATGCATCATCGTTGATACAAAGGCATTTGTAAATAGAAATATAATTTGGCTAAACATTGAGGTTCCTTTTGGAAGGGGATTTTGGTGGTTTATAAGGTCCTGGACTTGGATTTGGAAAGTCCAAATAACAGTAAATTTCTTGTTTGTTTAGAGTCTTATAATGTTATTGTAGCTGTTCAAAAATCATGTATTTTTAATACTCATAACTTCAAATTGACGTAACTTTTTCGTTTCTTATTTAGTTTAAATGAATAATATATCAAATTAATCATTTCTCCGAGATTACAATTTGATTCATAAATTGTATATATAAAAATAAAAGTTAATTAAAAAATAAACTAAATAGGTAAATATGAGTGGTTTGTGATTAGGATTTAAAAAACCTTGTCTCTTTCTAAACGAAAATCCAAATCCGGGTTTCTGGAACCCTCAACCAAACACAGCCTAAGGGGTGTTTTTTTGTAGTTATTCCTTTCATAGAACATGTATTGTGTTTTTTCCTTTTAATGCTGTGTTACTGAACTTTGTGGGACTATAAAATATCTTTATGTATTGGAAGGTTGTGGAGAGTGGAGGAAAGAACATAGAGGTTGCGGTGATGACGAAAGAACATGGGCTGCGTCAGCTTGAAGAAGCTGAAATCGATGCCATTGCTGCTGAGATTGAAGCGGAGAAGGCCGCTGCAGAGGCTGCCAAGAAGGGCCCTTCGACTAGCAACCCTTAGTTTTGTTGCTTTATGTAAACTCTAACTCTTGGCATGAATATTTTGTGACTGATCACACAGATTCTGGTTTTGGTCTGTTATTGCTTGTGGCCTGCAAGGACTTTATGTATGGTTGATGAGATGAATTTAAGGGTTGTTTCCATGGTCTTTTAATTTTTCTTTCATATTACCTGTTGCCAGCATTAGCCTATTTTTCAAGGTTGGGCCGGGCTTGTCCATGCAAAACCCGTGCCAAGCCACCCTTTTTGTTCTGGGCCGAGTTGGATTTGAGTCCATACTAGTATGTATATGAACTCTCCCACATGAATGAGGCCCATGAGGATTCAAAAGAGTAAGGTTGAATCGGGGTGTAATTGCAGAACGAAAAGGAGTAACCTTTTGAAGTCAATCAATATTACGTGCAATGTAACAATATCATCTTACATATATGTATTCAATTGACATTGAAATATTAAAACAAATAATAGAAAAATAGCATAGGAAATACAAGATTTAGTGATCAGAAAAATAGGTAGAACGAATGAGGCTTGCATTAACGGATTTATTTGATTTACTATGTGATAGTTTGATTCAAAGGATGGTAGCGCGTTGGCAATTATGTTGTCGCTTGAACACGAGGATAAATATATGTGATTGCAAATGGATAAATATATGTGATTGCAAATTTGTGCTGTAGCTTGATATTTGTCAACTGCATGGGTTCATTTGCGTGCATGTGTTTTTAAGTTGGGGTCGTTTATGCTGATCTCATCTCATCGAGCTATCAATTTAAATATTTTGTAGTTTGAATTGTTTGGTGTGGGGACAAATAGGTAGTTCAACTTGACTGCGAGAGCAATAATTGAGTGTTGTTCCAATACAAATTAGGAAGCCGCTAATATCATAATCAATTTAGTTAGCACAATTTGGTCACGTCTTTTTCAAGTTTTGATGATGGACCTTTCTGAAAAAATTTACATGATTTATATTTAATTTAAAGTGTTAGTTGTGTAAGATTAACGATAAATGTGATAACAATTCTGAAATGGCTAAATTGAAAAAAAGTAATATTAAGATCCTAACTAATGAGAATCGTTTGTTTGGGTATGTGTTTGAGTTCAGTTCTCACCTTCCTCCTTTTTTAAGATTTGAACAATATACATATATTAAAAAAAAATGACAAAAGGAGAAAATCACCACTTATTTATATTGGGATAAGATTTGTGTGATTGACAGAGGATAATATGCGACAAATTGAGCCAACCTCCCGCTAAGGAATATCACTTAAAGATATGATTCATAAAGCTTCATAAATATCAGTTCCTTTACCCCATTCAGTAATTGTCTCCCACCGTTTGTCAGTGTGCAATCAATCATTTACCAAACCCAACTCCATAGTTTAAATATGACAAACTGAAACCAATTATTTTAAAATCTTTAATGAAGAATGAAGCAGATTCACGGATATAAATGCATCAAATGGGGTGTTGGAAAATTAGCTTGGACGAGGGTAATTTGATAGCTGAATATTTAATTAATGTAGAATTAAATATTATAATATTATTCTACTTATTGATTAGATAATCGTAGTATATTTATTTTCTCAAAATTGATTTTCGGTGATTGAGAAATAAATTATGTAATTTAGCCATTTGAAAGTGAGAAGTGTTTAAAATCCCAAATTGAACTAAGGATAATTTTTACATTTTATAATTTAATACATTTTTCATATGATATTAATACATTTTTCATATGTACTGAAACTAAGCTATTAATACACTAAACCGTTTTTTAAAAAGAAAACTGAAATACAAATCTCAAATCAACATATATAATACCCATCAAACTATTAGTTTCGTACAAAGCCGACCCACTACGAATTCACTTACTTAACACCTGTATTTCTTAAAAAGACTTGAAAAGGCTAAACAAGATAATGATATCAAAATTTCGGCCTCCATTGGTATTTTTCAACTCGACATCATAATGTAAATACCAGCCCGCCGAGCTTTCCACAATGGTTGGATGTGTTGTGAGTGTCGAGTTGTTTACTATACATACCAGACGCACAAATATTAGTTGCCCATTTGATAAAAAAAGGTTTGAGCCAAAATGAGAAGATTTAACTCAATTGAGAGTATTGACTAGTCAAATTCTCTAACTGGTATGTTTAATAAACTGAGATTATAATTAGCTTTTTGGTTCCAAAAAGCTAATTTTGAAAAAGCTCCACATAAGAGCTTTTCGAGAAGAGGGGTTTTCAAAATGAATTGAAATGATAATGTTGTCCTCACATACTTCTAAAATTGTGTTAAAAAAAATGCCCTAGGGCTATTATTTATAGTTCTCAAGTGTTTTTCCTAATAGACCCTCACAAAATAGAGAAAATGGGGCGCAAAATCATAAAATCGCACTATGTGATCAGAAACATGGCCAGCAGGATGAAAATACAACCAAAATTGCAAAAATACAGACTAACCATGTTTTCCAAAAACGGTCGTGTTTTAAAACACAGCCAGCCATATTTTCTCTTGTACTCTTCTTTTTTATTTTTCTCCGCGCTACATAGGCATGTTTTATAACACGCCCAAGGCATGTTTTCCTTGATTTTTTGATATTACCCGTTTGCGCATTTTTACTTCCCGTTTCATCTCAACTCGTGCTCTTGTATAGATGACTATCATTGCCCTCTAATTTCACCCAAATTCGCTCCTCTTCAACTTTTCTACACAAATACAAAAAGTGAAAAGAACAATAAATGCCATCAAAACTACCAAAAGACACACAGAGAACTTTATATTAAACACATAAAAATTAATAAAAACATGCATGAAGTGATGATTATCACACCCAACCAAGTTTAATGTTTATATAAAAAACACCATAATTATATTATATACTTAAATTTGATGTTCTCCAATCAGAATTGTATATAAGAAAAGAAGAAAAAAACTAAAAAAAAAAAAAAAACTAGAGGGATGATGAGAGAATTAAGTAAAAAATGCAGGGAGATGTTCTGCAATCAATAGTAACCCTATTATATACAAATCATTTCATTCAAGACCAATATTGTCCAGGCCAATTCTATGAGTTTTCTAATGCATGCGTAATTCAAAATAATTAACCAAGTCAAAGTTGGTCATTTATGAGTTTTATAACCTTCCCACATTTCTTGCATGCATGGTTGGTGGAGGACATCTATTGCAGCAGTTTTCTTTTTTCTTGTTGACTGCCATATTCCTCTTTAATGACATCGGTCATTTTAGCTCTGTATAAATAGAGCACTTTGAAAGAAAAGAGGATATATATATATAAAGATCTTTCTTGTGAGTTCCTTCATACTCTTTATTTTCTCCATTATTCTTCTTTTATTTTTCAGGACAAAATTGTTGGGTCTCTAAATCAGTCTATTTGTGAATGCACACATTAGGCTGATTGTTGTGTTAACCTTGGAAAATGAACGGTGTTTAGACTTTCATTCTTGGATCTACCGAAAATCGTTTTAAGGCAGTGGAACTTTTTCACGGCACAACTCTTCATTCCTTCTTCGTTCTTTTGTTTTTTCCAATTTTCGAATACAAGTTTAAAAACAATTTTTGGTATGGCTTCTATCACAAGAGCCTTACCCGATTTGTCTAAATTGGAACCGCTTGATGGAACGAATTACAAACGGTGGTCTCAAAAATTACTTATTTATTTTGAGCAACTCGAAGTGGACTACATTCTCTTTACGGAGGCACCAACGGAAACCATTGCATCTTCGTCAACCGTGACGGGCATAGCGATTGATGAAGAGTCAAAGAAAAATCTGAAAAGGACAACAAAATCGTTCGTGGGCATCTTCTGAATCACATGACAAAATATTTTGGGATACTTTGGAGAAAAAGTATGGTGTAGACGACGCTGGTAAAAAGAAATATGTGGTGGGAAAGTGGCTACAATTCCAGATGGTGGATGACAAGCCAATTATGTAACAAGTGTAATTATACGAGAATCTGACCACAAAGAGCATTATTTAAAGCACAAAAAGAAGGACGTCACACTTCAGGAACTCGTCAGTCACATGTGAACCAAAGAGGCGAACCGCCTCAAAGATAAGTGCATTGTTCCTCTTGTCAAGTCTTTTCGTGCTAATTTAGTTGAAACTGGTGATCATTCATAAAATAACAAATTTCAGCGTAATCTAAAAAAGGGTTCTTCCAGAGGAAGCAAAATCTAGTGAAGAAAAATGACAAGAAAATTATGAAAAAGCTTATGAATTGTTACATTTGTGGGGTGCCTGGCCATAAGGCGTATCAATACCAGAAACGACAAGGACAAATCAACAACACGCATTACAAGCCAAGAGGTCAATCAAAAGTTCAAGCAAATATGGCCGAGGCAGATGAGATTATTGCTGCAGTGGTCGTAGAGGCAAGTCTGGTGGAAAATAAAACAGATTGGATTTTTGATACTTGAGCCTTCAGACAATTCTGCTCTAACAAAGATCTATTCAACAACTTTGAAGAGGATGGTGAGGGCGAATGCGTATACATGGGGAATTCAAGTGTTGCTGGAGTTCTTGGAAAAGGGAAGATTCTTCTCAAACTTACTTCTGGAAAAACTTTGTGCTCAAATAATGCTCTTTATGCGCCTAGCATGCATAAAAACTTGATTTCTGGTGCTCTTTTGATTAAAGTTGTGTTAAAACTTGCCAATAAATTTGCATTAACAAAAAATGGGGAATTTGTGGGAAAATGATATCTGAATGAGGGCTTATTTGTTTTGATCGTTGATTCTGAGATTGTTAATGAGAGTATTTCTTCTGCTTATGTTGTTGAGTCTTTTGATTTATGGCATAGTAGACTTGGACATGTGAATGTTGCTTCTATCAAAAAATTACAAAATTTGGGTTTAATCCTTGTGCTACTTTAAATAATTTGAGCATATGTACAACTTGCGTAGTAGCAAAATATGCCAAAAAGCCATTCAAATCAATTATAAATAGAAAAATATAACTGTTGGAATTGATTCACACCGACTTATCAGATTTCAACAACACCGTCAACAAATGAGGAAAAAGTTATTACATTTCTTTTGTTGATGATTACTCTAGATACACTAGAATATATCTTTTAAAAATAAAAATAAAGCTGATGAGATGTTTTTGATGTATAAATTGGAAGTGGAAAATCAATTAAACATCAAAATCAAAAGACTACGATCTTATAGAGGGGGAGAATATAGCAGTATTTTTTTTAAAGATTTTTGTGAACAAAATGGGATAATACATGAACTCAGTGCTCCTTATACTCCACAACAAAACGGTATAGCTGAAAGAAAAAACAGAACTCTTAAGGACATGATGAATGCAATGTTACTTAATTCTGGTTTGTCTACTAATATGTGGGGTGAAGCTGTTCTTTCTGCTTGTTACATTCTGAACCGAGTTCCTCACAAAAAATTAGATAAAACTCCTTATGACTTGTGGAAAGGATTTTCCCCTAATTTAAAATTTTTAAAAGTGTGGGGGCGTCTTGCTAAAGTGTGTTTACCTGTTAGGCCTAATGTTGGTTCAAGAACTTTTGATACTATTCGTTGGATATGCTCAAAATTCAGCTGCATATAGATTTTTGTCGTTAATTGATCATCTATTTGTGAATCTCGTGATGCTGAATTTTTTGAACATATATTCCCATTGAGGACGTTGTCTGTGAATAGTGCGCCCATCACGTCTGTTGGAGTATCTGATAGTATGCCCAATTCTTCGGTGCCTACTTTTGAGCATGTTGATGATATTAGAAGGAGTAAAAGAAAAGGAACTGAAACTAGTTTTGGTCCTGATTTTATCACTATGTTTTCAGCCGAAAATACTGATTACATAGATGAATATTTTGTGTCAGCCTTTTTAATCAGTGAAGATCCCCAAGTCTTATAAAGAAGTTATGACTTATGTAAATGCTAGTTTTGGAAAGAAGCTATTCAAGATGAACGTGATTCTATTATGAGCAATCACATTTGGGATTTAGTTGTTTAACCTAAAGGGTGTAAACCTATTAGAAGTAAGTGAATTTTTAAAAGAAAATTGAGACTTGGTGGTACAATTGAAAAGTTTAAAGCTAGATTAGTTGTTGTTGGCTTTTCTCAAAATAAAGATTTTGAGTATTTTGACACGTATTCTCCCGTAGCTAAAATTTCCTCGATTAGAGCTTTAATTGCTTTGGCTGCGATTCATAACTTGTGTATTCACCAAATGGATGTGAAAACTGGCTTTTTGAATGCTGATTTGGATGAGAAAATTTATATTGAACAACCCGAAGGTTGTGCTGTGCAGGGACAAGAAGACAAAGTGTGCAAACTAAAAAAACTTTATATGGTCTTAAACAGACACCTATTCAGTGGTATGAATAACCGAATAAAACTTTAATTGATAATGGTTTTGTGGTAAATGGTTCTGAATCATGCATAGATCTTTGGATCAGATATTGTTATTATTTGTTTGTATGTAGATGATATGTTGATCTTTGGAACTACCACTGAGGTGATTATGAAAATCAAGAACTTCTTATCTTCTAAATTTGATATGAAAGATTTGGGAGAAGTTGATGTTATTCTTAGTGTTAAATTGCAAAAAGACTGAGTATGGTTTTTCATTATGCCAATCTCATTATGTGGAGAAAATCTTAAAACGTTATAATTATTTCGATGTTGAGCCTGTCAAAACTCCTTATGATCCTAGCATACATCTTAAAAAGAACAAGGGAGATAGTGTGTCTCAAGTTGAATATGCTATAATAATAGGGAGTGTGATATTTCTAATGAACTATACTCGACTTGATATTGCCTTTGTTGTGAATCATTTGAGTCGATACACTCATAATTCGAGTAATGAACATTGGACTGCACTTTATTGTTTATTACAATATTTGAAAGGGACATCTAACTTGGGTTTGCATTTCTGTAGATATCCTGCTATTTTAGAAGGATATAGTGATGCTAATTGGGTCTCCGATAATGATGTTGTGAGTTATACCAGTGGTTATGTCTTTACACTATATGGTGGAGCAATCTCTTGGAAGTCTGCTAAAAAGACGTGCATTGCAAGTTCCACTGCAGAATCTGAATTTATTGCTCTTCAATTGACAAGTCATGAAGCAGAATGGCTAAGAAATCTACTGACATATGTGCCATTGTGGGGAGAGTCTTCGGCTATATCTCTTCATTGTGATTGTTAGGATGTTAATCGATAATAATAGTGTCTTTAATGGGATAAAAGACACATACGTATCAGGCATGGCATGGTAAAGCAGATGTTAAAGAGTGGAATTATTTTTTTAGACTATGTGAAGTCTAAAGAAAATCTAGTTGATCCTTTTACAAAAGAACTGACTAGACGTTGTATCTCTGAGTTGTCTAAATGAATGGGAGTTAAATCATGTGATTGAGATAATTTGTGGTGGATACCTCTTGAGCCCAAACAAATCCACACTAACTCTCTATGTGATTATGTAACTTTCATTTAATGTTGTACAAAAACCATAGCCCTTTTGCGTAGTCCTATTGAGACAGACTTGATGGTTGTATTATTGATTTAAATTAAAACCATATCTCTGCTTGAGTGGTCCTATTGAGATGACTTGATGGTTGTATTGTTGATTTAAATTGAGGTTGAGCTTTGCTCTTAATGATTGATTTATGCTAAAGAGACGCACTTAAATAAATCACCTAAGTAAGTGTGGAGAATTGGCTAACTCCTATGAAAAAACTGTTGAGAAGTCTGTCTAGAACACTCATGAGAACCAAGGTATGTTGGAGCCACAATTTTGTTTCACTATTGCGGAGACCATTTGAAATTTTGAAAAATTAACGTGTGTTGTGGGGGTCTAAATCAGTTTCATTAAGTTCAAGAGTAATTTCATTGAATGGAATTATTTTTTTGCCTCATTTCACTATGTGTCAATTCAAAATCGAAAGATTATTGATACTTAAGCGTTATTTCATATTTCCTTTTCTTTGCCCAGAATTTCTTCCTCTCTAATTAAGCTTGCCATTTGTGGGGGATTGTTGGAAATGGATAAGCTTTTATTAAGATTGGTTTCTTTCTTTTTAAATGGGTTTTATTCAAGCCCAATATTGTCCAGGCCCATTCTATGAGTTTTCTAATGCATGCGTAATTCAAACAATTAACAAAAGACAAAGTTGGTCATTTATGAGTTTTATAACCTTCCCACATTTCTTTTTTCTTTTTATCGAAATATAAATAATTCCATTGCTCAGAAGTAAGAACAAGACCACCTAAGTAGTTTACAAAAGTCTAAGACTTTTAAATAACTTCAACAGGCATCTAAATGAGTAAACCCATCTAGATGGAACGAGAGCACCTAACATGTCTCATGTCCCTAGAATGAAAAAGGAAACTAACTAGTCGTCCCCAAACAAAAGATACATCAAATACAAATACAATTACAAGCATAGCAAGTGATAGTGAGAAACAATGCTAAGCTGGCTCGTGGTCTTGTTTATTTTTCTTCCTCTTCGTCTTCTTGACTCGGGTGAATTCCGCGTCATATGAAAATTCAGGAGGTAAATCAGGAATATCATCGGTTGATTGATCCTCAGTTGGCTTCTTACTTGAAGATGCCCCATCCCTTCGACTGGAATCCTATTCTTTGACTTGATTCTTTTGTTGTCCATGTTCAGTAGCTTGTGGAGCGTTGACTCTGCAAGGCAAGTTGCTCGAGGTAACTCCTTTGACTCGGTTAGTCCCTTTTGTTGTCCATTCCAGGTGTGGGTGCTATAAACTCGCTCACTGGTGTATCATCAGAGACCTTTGTCTTTCCCTTTGCCTTGGCAATAAGTTCTTGCTGAATACTGGCTCCCATTGCAGCCATGGTTTCCACAAGTCCAGTCGGATTCAAAGGCTTGGCACTGCATGGTGGTGTGCTTTTAGATGTTGCGGCCCTATTCCCTGTTTTCTTGTTTCTATGAGCAAGCTTGGGATTAGGTGTCGTGTACGACATCGGATTGTTGAGTGGCCCAAGATCTTACAAGAAGTGCAAAAATACGGTTTGAAACCATATTCAACTCGTTGCTCCCTAATTTTGTTGCCAGAGAGTTGGATTTTAACCGTTGAGGGAAGTGTGGTTGTTGCATCGACTTCCACAAGTACTCGAGCGAATGAAACTCTTTTTCTTTGACGCGTGAGCATGTCTGTTGCAATTGGTGTCCCAATTTTGGAAACAATCTTGCTAAGGATTTCCTCATTCCAACAATCAAGAAGGAGGCAGGCAGTCTTATCCACACGGGGATGAATCGGAAGATATTCATGTCAAATTCACTACATTGGGGCAAGTTTTTCAGCATAAGGGTCTGCCCAAAGATCGAGTAAGGACCACGTAGCAAGAATTTCTCACGGTGCTCTTTTTTGAATTTGAACACAATCCAGCTGGAATCATGAACCAAATACTTGTAAGGAATTTTCCAGGTATTACAAAGTGTTCAGAGAGCTTGTTTACTAGGAAATCTCGAGGCAAATGGCCAACCAAGCAATATCCCCAAGCTTCTTCAACATTGTCAAGCATAGCCGCATCAATCTTCACCAAGTCTCCATCATTTGGGATAAGACGCAGTCGGTTCAGGGTTGTTTCCTTTGGATGGCCTCTTCTCGGCAGACTCGTGCGTAAGAGTAGGTGAGTGCATATGAACAGTACGCAGATTGCACTGTTCATCTTCTTCTCGGTTGGTTTAGGCGATTTATCGAACACCTTGTGTGCACTTGAATTTGGTTTCGGATTAGGAGTTGTCCGCATTTGTTTATCCGACTCCTCTGAGTCCCCAAGATTGTTCCCATCCTTTGATCATTCCTAAATACTTCACGTTCATCACAAACAACATCACAAGGGGTAGCCACACTTACCTCTTGGTTTCGAAATGATCGAAGGAGTTGGAGCAGGACTAGGCATTTTAGACTTGGGTGAGCTTTGCTCATCATCACTTGACTCATCAGTCGATTCCTCAGTGCTGCTTGCATCCTCCGCCAAAGACACAGCAATTTCTTCATTATCTGCAACTGCTACAGTAATTCCTGCATTCGAAATGGGGCAACTTTTTGAATCATGACCATCGGCTCTCGGAATTGGGTGCGCAAGTGGTGGAAAATCATCAGGGTGCAATGGGCTGAAAGAATTTGCATCTTGATTGCCCGATTTGTGCACACCAGCTTCGATCCAGCCTGTGTAGTTTGAGAGATTGAAATTACTTCTCGTCACTCCAAGCCCTCGCCCTCACCCTCTTCCCGATCCACGGCCGCCTCTACTTGAGTTGTTTCTGGCCATAGGTCCTCAGCGCATCTCTGTTTGTGATTCTTATTTCATGACGGAGCAAGTTAAGTTACTTTGTCTTGCCTGTATGACCCGTCCTAACCTTCCCACATTTCTTGCATGCATGGTTGGTGGAGGACATCTATTGCAGCAGTTTCCTTTTTTCTTGTTTACTGTCATATTCCTCTTTAATGACAACGATCATTTTAGCTCTATATAAATAGTGCACTTTGAAAGAGGATATACAAAAAAGAAAAAAAATCTTTCTTTTGAGTTCATTCGTCCTCTTTATTTTCGCCATTATTCTTCTTTTCTTTTTCAGGGCAAAATTGTTGGGTCTCCAAATCAGTCTATTTGTGAATACACACATTAGGATGATGTTTTGTTAACCTTGAGAAACGAACGGTGTTTAGGCTTGCATCCTTAGGTCTACCGAAAATCATTTTTAAGGCAGTGGAACTTTTCCACGGCACAACTTTTCATTCCTTCTTCGTTCTTTTGTTTTTTTCCAATTTTCGACAACATATATAACCTGACAAATTAAAAAATCTTACTCAACACCAACAATCCAAATCAATATATATAATGGTTATAATTTTTCCTGGATACTCGGGTTCAAATACCCACGGATTCGCCGTTTGCTTACTGGCTTCATATAATTCAGAAAACACTAGTTTTCTGGAAATGTCGATAGATCACATACTTGAGATGAGATGGTTCTCGTTGAAATCACTCCCCATATATTTTTTGAGGCAAACTCTTGTGTTAGACCAGATTAACGGGTCATGACCCGTTAGGCCATCTGACCCGATACTATAATGTATTAGTTTTTGTACTGTGATGTATTGGTTTTTGTACTGTAAAGTATTAGTTTTTCATAAATCTCTGACCCGTGTTAATATATTGGTTTTTGTACTGTAATATTTTTGTACTATAATGTATTGGTTTTTGTTATGATGTATTGGTTTTTGTACTGTAATATTTTTGTACTATGATGTATTGATTTTTTATTATAATGTATTGATTTTTGCATTATAATGTATTGATATGAAATTTTGGGCTAATGAATAATTCGTTAGTCCGAACTAACAAAAGTGTTGCCCATTTTTTTATTTTTTGGATTTCATTTATCTTTAGCTTTTATCTCCCATCATATGCTCAGATTTTATTAATAGGGTGAGCATTAAAATCGGCATGTCGAGTTATGAGTACGGCTAAGCGTACCTAATTAGAAGAAATATGAACAACCCGAGACACACATATTTAGAACTATGATCTAAGGGAAATTTAATTTGCTAAACTGAATTAGTGTTTAATTATTTATAGTCTGTATATGGACTTCACTCTAAATTTGGGCCGTATTTCAAGAATAATTAGGTGTGGATTCATGAATTAATGATAAATAAGGTACGGACGTAAACTGGAACTTAAGCCACGACTTATAATGATTACAGGAAATCTAATAACTCAACCCCTTAATTCTTGGAGAAATGTATCATGGACAATTATTGAGTTATCCTTTAAACTCTGACTGTATCAGTCTGACATGGAGACTTGATGCATAAATCTGTTCACAAGAGATAATGCAAGAACATTGAAAAATGGTAGGTAGATTAAAAGGGGTAGGGTGGGGTGCGGTGCGGGGGGTCCCATGGTAATAATAATAAATATAGGGTTGAGTAAGGGATCCAGAAAAAGGCTAACTTAAATTAGAGGAAAAAGACAGGAAATTGACCGCAGGAGTTGGTTAGGTTAGTGGGGAATAAATCATGGTCACGGGCGGAGGAGACAACTACCAAATTATGGCGTTGAGCGGGTGGATGGTGGGCTATGCCCCCACTTACTTGTTATGGGCTTTGGGCCCTTAATGGGACTAAATATTTCAAAAATAAAAACACACAAACGTTTTACTAATTCTTATCTACTCATGGGCCAGCTGGGGCCCACGGGCCCACCTCTTTTATCTTCATATCCCACCTAACTTGTTAACTTCTTTCACCTGCCGTGCCTCTGCTATCTTGCGCGCCATGCGCATCTCAATTTCGTTTCAGAAAAGCCATGACCGAACAAATCCGTTTATTTATCGACATAATAAGTACATTCACTAATATGCAGGGAAAAAAAGAATTAAAGTTACTTGCCTTTATTTTGTGGATAAAGAATTATATGCATCTTGTACTATACGTGTTTTTGAGGTTTGTATCATAATGTGTTTTTTTTTTTGTAATTTAATACATCATGTATTATACAAAATTTTGAAAGTGCATCCTACGGCTAGCCAACTCGCCCGACTCACCGGAACTCGTCTGAACTCGCGAGTGAGGTTGCATCATTTCAAACCCATATACTTCAGGATGCATTTTATCAAATTAGTATACTGCAGGATGCATTTATCAAAACTTACTAGAACTTTTTGATTTTCAAAACTTAATAACTTTTTTTTGTTTTAAATCTATTTTCAAGGTATATTATATCAAATTAATAATTTTTATGATGAGAAGTATGTTTGGCAAGTACAAGACAAATACACATGATTAAATATTTTATTTTTTAATATACAAGAACACTAATACAAGATGATTTAGCAATGCAAATATATAAACAATATTATGATTATTATAATCTCATTTGCTTGTCAATTTATGTTTTTCTTATTAAAAATAAAATAAGATTCGAATATTATTTTATCATACGCAATAATATAAATTGACAAGCAAATGAAATTATATTAATATAGACCAAAAATATTATCTATTAAACTTAAATTGCTTATATACATGTTGAAACTTAAATAAGTTATAAACTTTATCATATAAACAATATCCGAAATTAATAGATAGTGTTAATTTTCTTTTAATATAATAATATAATTCCATTTGCTTGTTGATTTTTCTTTATTAAAAATAAAATAATATCATTTTGTATTATTCAACTTTTTTTTATCTATTACATTACTAAATCATCTTGTATTAAACTTCTTCTATATTTAAAAAAAAATATATTTAATTGTGTGTGCGTGTATATATATAACTTCTTATATATTTGAGTGTATGTTGTCATATGTATTTTTTATCGTCATAAAATTGTATTGATTTGATATAATATTCATTAAAATTAAATTCAAAACCAAAAATTTAATAAATATTGAAAATAAAAAAGTACATGTGAATTTTGATATATGCATCCTGAAGTATATATACGGGTTTGATAAAATTCATCCTGAAGACGGGTTTGAAAATATGCAACCTCACTCGCGAGTTTAGGTGAGTTCCGACGAGTCGGGGTGAGTTGGCTGGTTTGAGGATGCACTTTTAAAAATTTTGAAGTAGAGGATGCATTAAATTACAAAAAAAACGTTATGATACAAACCCAAAAAATGCGTATAGTACATGATGGTTACAATCTTTTTCCCTTATTTGGTCCAACCAACTAAAAGGTTTATGTTTTTCTTTTTTGGTAATTAGCATCGAGAGACAAAATGAACATTATGAGGGAAAATTGACATTTTCATTAAAAAAAATTGTTTTTAGATTCTTGTTTATTTCTTAGTTAATAGTCTTATATAAAAATATTTGTAAATATAATAATTTTATGTAAAAAATTTGTATTAATTATATATATATATATATATATATATATATATATATATATATATATATATATATATATATATACTAGTTTAGGAAAATTCTATGGTGCCCCCAAGGTACCATACCCCATGTATTTTAAGCCATTAGATCTTTCCATTAAATAAAAACTAAAATGATCTAATGGTTAAAAAACATGGGGTATGGTACCTTTGGGGGTACTGTAGAACTTCCCACTAGTTTAACACTCGTGTATTACACTAAATTTATAAAAGACTAAATATAAAAATATTTGTGAAAATTATAAAGTTTTTAATTTAAAATAAAAAATTAAAAAGATGTGTTCTCAACCCGTGCCCTGTTCAGTTTATTAATTATTATAATTATTAATTTATATTATATTTTAATATTTAGATTAAATTTTACTAATAATTATATTTACATATTTATAAAAATTTAAAAGATGTCACATTCTCAACACGTCTCTAATCTATATTAATTAGTTATTATTAACTCATTTTATATTTTTATGTTTAAATTAATTTTGTTAATAATTATAGTTATATACTTTGAAAACTTCAAAATGTGTCACACTCTCAAACCTTATCGCATTGTGTCATTGTCTAAAAATTATTAATTAATTATTATTATATAATTTATTTTTTTATATTTAGATTGAGTTCATTAATAATATTTAGTTACATACTCCAATTATTGAAAATACATTATAATTTACATATACGGAATATTTAAAATATCAAAAATAAGTTATTTCAATTTTTATTATAAATAAAATTTATTTAGTTATTTTCATAGATAATTTTTTTTAATTAAAATTATTTCAAGTGTAATTTGTATTTTAATTAAAATAATTAATTTAGATCTTTTCTACTAATTATATATGACTTATTTATATTTTTATATTAGGAGTATAAAAGAAAATTATTAAGTTAGGCTAAATATAATAAAAAGAAAATATTAAATTAGGAAATATACAATAAAAGTAAAATATTAAATTAGGTGTATATTAGGCTCGGATGACACATAAGCTACCGAAGCACCAAAATTTTTATTATCCAAGCGAAGCATATAGAGTAGACACATAGATTAGGAGGATTTTTCATTAATATATACTTGTTTAACACCCGTGTATTACACGGGACTTATCAAAAGATAAATATAAAAATATTTGTGATAATTATAAAATTTTTAATCTAAAATAAAAAAATAATAATATAATGTATTCTCAACCCTTGCCTTGTACATGTCTAATATATTTATTAATTATTATAAATATTAAATAATTTTCTATTTGATATTTAAAAGGTTTCACATTAAACCCGTGTCTAATATCTATTTTATTAATTATTATTATTAAATTATTTCATTCATTAATTTTTATAATAAACTCGTTAATAATTATTAGTTACATACTTTGAAATATTCAAAAGATATCATATTCTCAACCCATGTCGTAATTTACTGTGTCTAATCAATGCTCATTAATTATCAGTATATAATTTAATATTTTTATGTTTAGATTGAATACATTCCTAAAATTTAGTTACATACTTAGATTATTGTAAATAAATCGTATTTTACCTATATAGAATATCTGAAACTTCGAAAATAAAATTATTTTAAATTCTATTATCAATAAAATATATTTAATTATTTTATAATAAAAATTATTTGTAATTAAAGTTATTTCATATATAGTTTTTTTTTTAATTGAAATAACAAATTTAGATCTTATCTACTAATTATATATGACTTATTTATATTTTTATATTAGGAGAATCAAATGAAAGTACTGGATAAGACAAAATATAATAAAAGAATTAAATTAGGTAAGATACAATAAAAATAAAAGTATTAAATTAGGTAAATATTAGGCTCGGATGACACATAAGCAAACGAAGCACCATAATTTTTTATTTGTTAAATGAAACATATGAAGCAAACACATAGGTTAGAAGAATTTTTCATTAATATAAGGAGTGATTTATATATTAATGTAAAATCCTCATATCTTATGTGTTTGCTTACACACTTCGTTAGCTTCAGAAAATCTTTTGGTGCTTCGGTGTTATTCGAGCCTAATAACTACCTAATATAATTTTTTTTTATTATATTTTACCTAATTTAATATATTCTTATTATTATTTTTTGCCTAATTTAATATTTTTCTTTTATATATGTTACCTAATAAAATATTTTATTTATCATATTTTGACTTATTCAATATCTTACTTTTATTCTCCTTATATAAAATATAAATAAGTCATATTTAATTTAAAAGAAAAGCTATATAAGTTGAACTAATTATTATTTATGATAAAAATTTAAATAGTTTTATTTTTAGATTTTAAGTATTCTGTTTAATTAAGATACGAGATATAAAATTATTACAAAAGAAAAATAAATAAAAAATATAAACTTAATTTTTTATATATAGTCTAATATATACATTAAGAATAAAAATTCAAATGTATATGAAAAACTATTGTTACGCCAAAAAGAAATAATAATAATAATAATAATAATAATAATAATAAATTATTAAGTCTAGGAAAATAAATATTAAATGTATTCTAAATCTTCTTATCTAATCCCAATATAATGCATTAATATATACATTATATATTTAAATGGAAAAACTAGTGTTTTGCGCAATAAAAGAAAGAAAAAATAATAAAATAAGTTGCAAGTTAGATATATGACCTTTTAATATAATTTTCAGCGCCTTATAGATTTTATTTTTTTATATCATATATTCATATGTGACACGTGAGTGTTGTATGTATTACATTTTTACAAACTCAATTTTCTATAGGTTTCTCCATCAATTTTAGGGTATTTTAAAATACCTTATAACTAATTTCGTGACTCACAGGTAAAAATAAAAATTATTTATTGTGAAAATCAGTTGTAACTGTAATTAGAACAAATAATGTTCTGATTTATGTATAAAAATTATTTATTGTGAAAACAGACTTACTGTAAACAGAGCAAAAATGTTACAATTCGTATGTACTATTTTTAATATTATTATTTTAGTAATTTTAATTAACGTTACTTTTTTTCAAATCGTAGATAATACGGGTGTAAACTTGTGTGTGTATCACCATCATCATCTTCATCACTCATATATATTAATGCAAAATCCTCCTAACCTATGTGCCTGATCTTTATGCTTCATTTAACAAATAAAAAATTATGGTGTTTCGTTTGTTTATGTGTCAACCAAACCTATTATTTACCTATTTAATACTTCTATTTTTTATTTTATCTTACCTAATTTAATTTTATTATTATACTTTTTCTTATTCAATACTTTCCTTAGATTCTCGTAATATAAAAATATAAATAAGTCATATATAATTAGCAGATAAGATCTAAATTAGTTATTTTAATTAAAAGACAAACTACACATGAAATAAATTTAATTACAATAAAAACTTTATTATGAAAATAATTAAATAATTTTTATTGATAATGGAGATTAAAATAATTTTATTTTTGGAGTTTCAAATATTCTATATAGGTAAAAATAAACATATGAGTTGTTTAGAATAATCTAAGTATGTAACTAAATATTAGTAATGTATTCAATCTAAACATAAGAATATTAAATTATATACTAATAATTAATAAACATTGATTATACACCAGTACAATGCGACACGGGTTGAGAATATAACATCTTTTGAATATCTCAAAGTATGTAACTAATAATTATTAACGAATTTATTCTAAACATATATAAAATAATTTAACAATAATTAATAAAACAAATATTAGACACGGGTTTAGAATGTGACGCCTTTTGAATTTTTGTAAGTATGTAACTAAGATTATTAATGAATTTAATTTAAATATCAAATAAAAAATTATTTAATATTTATAATAATTAGTAAATAGATTAGACATGTACAAGACACAGGTTGAGAATACATTATTTTAATTTCTTATTTTAAATTTGAAATTCAGTAATTATCACAAATATTTTTTATATTTATCTTTTGATAAGTCTCGTGTAATACACAGATGTTAAACAAGTATATATTAATGCAAAATCTTCCTAATCTACGTGTCTGCTTCATATGATTCACTTGGATAATAAAAAAAATATGGTGCTTTGGTTGATATGTGTCATTTGAGCACAATATATACATAATCTAATATTTACCTTTTATTGTATCTTACATAATTTAATATATATTTTATTATATTTAGTCTAACTTAATAGTTTTATTTTATTATATTTTATCGTATATAATTAGTATACAAATCTGAATTAATTATTTTAATTAAAAGACAAATTACATATGAAATAATTTTATTAAAAAAAATATATTTTTGAAAATAATTAAATAAATTATATTTATAATAAAAGTTGAAATAATTTGTTTTTGTAATTTTAAATATTCTTTATAAGTAAATTATAATATACTTGCAATAATTGGAGTGTGTAACTAAATATTAGTAATGAATTCAATCTAAATATAAAAAAATAAGTTATATAATAATAATTAATTAGTATTTATTAAACAATGGCACAATGCGAGAAGGCTTAAGATTATGACACTTTTTAAAATTTTCAAAGTATCTAACTATAATAATTAATAAAATTAATCTAAATATTAAAATATAAAATGAGTTGATACTAATTAATTAATATAGATTAGTGACGGGTTAAAAATGTGACATCTTTTGAATTTTCATAAGTATATATATATATATATATATNTATATATAATTATTGAATTTAATATAAACATTAAAATATAATATTAATTAATAATTATAATAATTAATAAACTTAACAGGGAATGACTGAGTCATTATACCGTGCACCTTGCAAAGTGCACTAAATAATTTAATTTATTATCCCATATAACTGATATATATTTTCATATATAGCTAGTACATATCATTACACATATAACCAATAAATATCATTACAAATCATATAAATTCTAAATCTAAAATCCTAAAATGAAAAAAATAAAACTAAAATGAAAAACTAAACCTTAAAAATGGAAAATTCTACCAAAAAATAAAAAACTAAACGGCGAAATTGAATATTAAACTCTAAACTCTAAATATCTACCATATATCATCACATATAACCGACACATATCATCACATATAACTAACGCATATCATCACATATAATTGGTAGAATGATAGATTTTTGTCGGGACCATAAAATAGAAAAAAAAATAAAAATCTAAATTTTAAAATGGAAAATTAAACCTAAGATGGAAAAGTAAACCCTAAACTCTAAATATTTGTCATATATTATCAAGTATAACTACCATATATCATCATAACTGAATGATAACAGTTTTTTACAGGGTGCACATTGGTGCACCCAGGTGCATGTAATAAATTGTTGCACGGGTTGAGAACACATTCTTTCAATTTCTTTTTATTTTAAATTTAAAATTTTTTAATTTTCACAAATATTTTTTTATATTTAGTTTTTTATAAATTCCGTATAATATGCGGGTGTTAAACTAGTATATATATACAAACTAGTTTAACAGCCGCATATTATGTGGGATTTCAAAAGGTGTAACACTCATTAAAATACTAAAAGAATAATATTTAAAGTGATACACACAAATCATAACATTATTTTTTCTATTTACATGAAAATTATTCTTCACAATAATAAATAATTACACACAAATCAGAATATTATTTCTTCTTAAGTATTTTTACCTAGGAGCCACAAATTAGTTGTAAGATATAACAAAATACCCTAAACTTAAATGAAAACCTGTATAAAACATACAACACCCGCTGTCGCGTATGAATATGTAATATAAAAAATTAAAATCTACAAGGCACTAATAATTCTATTAAGAAACGTCAAAATATCTAATTTGTAGTATATATAATATTATTTTATTATTATTTTTTGTTTCTTTTTTTCTGCCTAAGATATTAATTTTTTATGTGTGTGTGTGTGTGTGTGTGTGTTTATCAATGCATTATATTGAGATTAGACAAGGAGATTTAGAATATATTTAATATTTATTCTCCCAGGTGTAATAATTTATTATTCTTAATTTTTCTGTTGTTGTTTTCTCTCTCTCTCTCTCTCTCTCTCTTTTCTTTTTTGGCGTAACAATAGTTTTTCATATAAATTTCTAATATTATTATTAATGCATTATATTAGGATTAGATATCTAAATTTAATTTTATATTTTTTATATTTATTTTTCTTTTGTAATAATTTTATATAACTCATGTTTTTCTTAAATAGAATATTTAAAATTCTGAAAATAAATTATTTCAAAATTTATTATAAATAAAAATTAATTCAACTTATATAATTTTTCTCTAATTAAATATGACTTATTATTTTTATTTATATCAGTAGAATAAAAGTAAGATATTGAATTAGGCAAAATATGATAAACAAAATATTGAATTTGGTAACATATAATAAAAAAAATATATTAAATTAGGTAGATATTAGGTTCATTGACACCGAAGCACCACATTTTTTGTGAAGCTAACAAAGCGTGAAAAACAAACACATATGATAGAAGGATTCTACATTACTATATAGGAGATATATGAAATTGATGGTTACCATTTTTGGAATATGATCCAAATTGATACATGTGGATTAGACCCTCCACATTGTTTTGCCTAAACCATGAGTTTGCTCATCCCAAATCCGCAAGGAAAGTATATATGTTTCACCCATTGGTCTTTTTTTTTTTTTTTTAGCTCGCGGATCATGCCCCGCCTAATCTTAATCGTTCGTTTTTTGATATTGAATCTCAGTCACTCACTGATCACATATATTCCTCTTTAACTAAGCCCCAATAGACAAACCAGCTTTCTCTCTTCTCACTCTTTGGCTTTGTGACTGTTACACACACACTCTCTCTCTCTCTCTCTCTCTCTCTCTCTCTCTCTCTCTCTCTGCGCTGTGATCTTTCTCTTTTATGAGTCAAACTTCTGAGTGTTTTGTGTGTGAGACTAGGGTAACCTCACCAGGTTTTGTCACCTGTAGGTAGGGTTAGTCTGTGACGGAACCTTGCTGGATTTCTTCACCAACGAGGAGGGTATGGGGTCAGGAAGTTTGGAAGGCTTCTAATCCGTGGCGGTTTGTTGGCATTTATGGTGGCTACTATTGGCAGCGATTGCCAAATCATATCGAGGAGATCGTTCGTGGATGTTGGGTTTGCTCCGAGCTTAGGACCAACGAACGGAGATTTGAGTCAGCAAGTGTTGTCATCCCATTCCGATCATCGGTGTTGACTCGTCGTTCTTTTGTTCAGTCGAAATTCATCGCCGGCGTCGTGTTGCTTAGAGTGACGATGAGCTTTATTTTTTGAATAAGAAATGAACTTTATTAAAAATGAGAGAAAAGTGCGAAAATATGATGATCCCAAGCCGATCAGCTAACTTAAAGCTCAAATAAGTTTTAATCACGCAATTTAAAAAGGCGTACGTCAAATTCTCAAAGACTTTCGGAGAACTTGATCCGAATTATCTTTATTGCGTGGACATTTCTTTCAAATCAGATAGATACTTTGTGGTAGAGGTTATCGAGTCATCGATTAATGAGAGATTAAATGACATAATAAAAAATGGTGTAACTAAACAGCTATTAGATTGGTCTTTGTCTATATCCTTCTCATCTAAATAGTCACCCCAAGTTCTTATGAGCCGTTGTCATGATCTTAATTGAAGCATAAATAAGGATAATCGAGTTATTTGTGTCTCAAGGAGCATGTAAGACCAAGGTTGTTTGGTTGTTATCTGCCACCTTATCGGTAAAATATCAGTGAACGTTGTGGCAAAGTGGTTACGGGATCATAAAACATCAAGCTTTCTTGGTGAAAGTTTTTTTTTCATTTTAACCTTATCTCGTATCGATTTTATATTTACTTTAAGTAAATTTTTTGTATTATGCCCTAACTATGTCAATTGTCCATTAGATATTTTGTCTGTACTTGTTTCGGCTTGAGCTTGTTGTACGACACGAACCCAATTCTGTAACTCGACGAACCTCAGCTCGTACCTTCTCACGGCCCGAACCTGGTGCTCAAGCTTGTACAACCCAATTCTGCAGCACCGAGCTGTTGTCTGGACCCGTCTAGTACTGTGTGGTTTCAACCGCCATCACTCGGAGCTCTGAAGAGTCACTAGTTGCGAAAGGTGCCTATAAAAGGACAAAAAACAACAATTAAGACATAATATTGAGAATTTACACTAAGGAAATATAAATTCAAGATAAGTTGGAACAGAAAATCGCCCTTTTACCAAAAAAACAACAACAAACTTCTCATCAATCTGAGCGGCACGATGCCAGAAGTGATTAGCATGCATTTGTCTTGATTTTTATATATATTTGGGTAGTATTTTAGTTGAATTTATTATTAATTTCGGTATATATATTGAGCATACTGGGTATGTTGTCCACACTGAATTACCCAGTGCCAGCACAAATTCGGGAATTTAGAGCCCTCGGCCTATAAAACGAACAGGCCCACTTCCGTGCCTTTAAAAGGAGAGCTTCCAGCAGCCAAAGAGGCAGTGTGAGCGTGAGAGAGAGCAACCAATATTTCTTCTTGGTTTTTTTCCCATATTTTTGAACCTCTTGGGGCTGACAACCCAAGAGTGTTCTTTGTTTTCTTTCTTCTACCTTTCCATTTCAAACTCTAGTTTGTTAGTTCTAATAGACCTTAGATTAATTAATTAATAGATCTTAGTTTAGTTTCTCATTGGAACGAAGTTACTCTTCTCCGTTAATTAGTAAGTTTTCAATTTCTCGCTTTTATTATTCGAATTTCTTACCTACTTTGATTGTGAATTCCCTTGTTGGGTTATGATGTTCTTATTTGCTAGTTAGTTTTATAGAAACTTCTCATGATTTAGTTGTTTAGTTCTCAAAAACTCATATGATAATCATTATTGTTATCCAAAATTCCATTGTTGCTTTCTTCAAACTTTTCATGGTTCTTGGTTATTTTGAGTTCATGATATTGAATTTATTGATGATTGTTGGCTAGAACTTATGGGTCTAGTGCCAGAATCGTTTAAAACCATCAATTGGGATTGTTGAGTGCTTAATCTATAAGTTGAGATTGACAACCCTAGCTCTTAGGCTAAGTGTTTGATGAAATGCCCATTGGTCATGGAGACGATTCTAGAGCTCCAGACCCCCGTTTTCTTAAATCTTTTCAAAACTTTTGATTTCATTGTTCGTCGTTTAAGTCAACGTCTTGATTCCAAGTGTTTAGATTAAATTTTTCTTCGTTGTTTTCTATTTCGTGAAATCAAACACTAAAAAGAGCTTCCGATTAGTTTTTCTCGAGAGATTCCACTCGAGTTAACTTACCAACCTACAAGTGACCTCATACTCTTGCGAGCAAACTTCTAAGCCTGACAAACTTATATTTAAAAGTAGGTACGGAAAGTTCAATTCAAGCGGCGAACTCTGACTAGATAGAAGAACGACAAGTCAACACCGATGACAGGAATGGGGTGGTGACAATCGCCGAATCAGATCTCCGTTTGTACTCGCAGCAAGCCCGACAACCGTGAACGAACATCTCAGAACGGGCGATCATCAATAACTTAGGAACAACAAATACACAAAAAAACGACATGTGAGCAGGTACGAGTTGAGGTTCATCGAGCTACAAAATTGGATTTGGGCCACGTAACAAGTTCAAATAGAAACAATTATGAACATAATATCGAGAGAACAATTGATCATATACTTTTAAAGTCTAACTTGATATTTTCACGCTTCCAATAAGAGCATCTCGAATGCTTGGTGTTATATTAATAAAAAGTCATCCATGTCAGCAAGTCAAAAGCAATAAAAAAAAATTTATCCTCAAACGCATAGTGTCACGAGGTGTTGTGTTGACATGGAAAGAATTAATATCAACACTTTCAATCGCATTGTTTGATTTGTGGAAGGATGTTAAACAAAATGAAGTAGCAAAAAATTAGGAACAGACATTTCACTCTTTGTTTTGGACTCTAGATGTTTATTACTTTATCTGCTTTGGTCAAATTTATCTATAATTTATATATAATTTTATTTTATTATCAAAAAAAATAAATGTCACATGCACAAAATTACTATTGTTGATTTTACGCATTTTAGAAATTTATTTTTTTATCATTCATCTTACGTGAACAGATATTTTATTATTTAATTAACATATGTTAAAAATTGTTTAGCATCAGGAGACTTATATTGAAGATGCTCTAATGAATACAAGGGGACATCGACGGTCGAACACACCTAATAACCATGATTGAAACAAAGATAAAGTAATACGAATTGAGATACTGTTTATTTGGATTAACTTTCCTCTTATTCAATAAGGAATTAGCTTGATTGGCTTGACCATAATTTTTAACTTGTTCGCGTTGGCCGCTAATGTTATCCTTATCTTACCTTTACAAGTCTATTTTCGAGGTATATAACCTAAATTGCTTTAGATATTCGACAGAGTAAAATAAATTTAAATAAATCAATAAAACAAGCCATTATTGGAAATAACTCACAAGGTTGATATCACAAATACAGATCTTGAATGAGCCCATTTCAGCCCATTTCACACCTTATTTCATTGTCAGTCTAATTGTGGGTTAGTGGTTGGTAATGGCAATTAATGCAATGTCAATTTGCAGATTAAATGCAATATACGAGTTCTTTGAAAATTTCAAATATAGGCACAAGAAATTTAATTTAGCTAAAGTAAGATTTAAGTTGATATTTTATCAACTTGCATCTGCTGGGACACATATTTCGCACATACTTTATGCATTTAACAAAATTGACTTAGAATGTCAGACATTTTTTCTCTGTGTGCTTGTTAGATTCTTGAATTCCCTATGCATATGACGACTTGGGATGTGGGGTCAATCAAAAATATATTGTAGACCTAGTTACTAATCAAACGTGCCAGTCATAAAAATAAAGATGCAGGAAAATGTACAGGCTTATTTTGCATATATATTAATTCAAAATGGTGTTTTATCTTCTTAATTTTAAATTTAAAAAAAAAGTAATAAAAATGGAGGTTTTGAGGCTTGAAATTAATTGAGCACTTTTGTAGTCACCATATAAAATATTATGATATAATACTAAACAAATATAAAAACTTGAAACCATAGAGATTGTATAATAAACTATTATTTAAATTCATATATTTTTTTAAAAAAAATAAAATACTTAAAAATATTATAGAATAAGAAAAAGAGTGTTTGAAGGCACCATGACCCCATCCCCACATTTACATTAATTGATCTACCATTATTTTTAAACAATTTCTAATCTAATGGTTCTAATTAGGAAAAAAAAATATTTTCACTGCACCGTAGAAGTTCTCAATAATATAAGTTATTAAAAACTTATAAAGTGAATTAAATAAATCTAGAAAAGTAATTAAATAATTATTCTATAATATTATTATTCAATAAAATATAATAAAGTGTGATTAATTTCTAAATACTTATTTCATATATCTAAAAAATAAAAGAAACAAAATATTAAATAAACTAAAAAAAATATTCAAGAAAATGAGGTGTCAGACCACAAAAATAATTGAAGGATTTTGTAGACAAATTATAAGATGATATAATATAATACTAAATAAATATCAAAACTTGAAATCAGACAAATTATATGATAAATCATTGTTTAAAATCATATAGTTATTTAATAATTTTGAAAACTAATAACTTAAGAATATAAATAGATTAATAATATAAGTTGTTAGAAAATTATAAAGTAAGTTAAATTAATATAGAAAATACTTATTTAATCATGCATAATTAATTATATATTTAAAGTGAAAAACATGACATATATATTATAAAATAAAATCTCAAAATACTTTTAAATTAGATAAAAATATAATATATTGTGATTAACTTCAAACAACTATATGTTTTATATTTTACTTATGTGATTTATAATTACTTATGTGTTTTTTTAAGAAACTTATATTTTAGATAATTCTTTAGAAATTTTTTAAAAAAAATTCCACTCTTTTTATTAAAAAATTCAGAGTTGTTTTATATGTTTTTTGTTTTTATGATTTATTTACTATTTATATTTATTAAATAAGTATTTACATTTTACTTATAAATTGTATATTTTATTCATCCAAATATATGTGTATATATATATATATATATATATATATATATATATATTCAATAGTATTTTGTAGTATTACTTTTTATTTCTTAATATTTATTTTTTAAATAATTACTTAGAATTTATTTATAGATTTATTTATTTATTATAACTAAGTTATAATGTTTGAGGTTTGTGCTATATGTTCTATAGTACACTGCTTGTGAAAAGTTCGATAAAATCCCTTTTGAGAGTTTCAAATAAAGTTAGAAAAACTTAAAATTAAAAAAAAAAATGCTATATAAGTCTCAAAATTTACTTAGAATTTACTAACTACGTTGCTATAAACACGTAACTAAATTTTATTTAGTAAAGGTTACCTCAAATTGTGAATGATACAACACATTTTACGTTTAATAGTGGGCAACTCATACGATATGTTAAACAGTAATGATATTAGTTCAAAACATTAGTATTATATTAATATTATGGTTTAATATCACAAATAATTAGTATTTACTTTTTGAGATATTTATATTGCTATAGGGCACTAATATATTACGACACAAGTTAATAATATGATATTCGTACAAATTTTTTTAATTACACTTATTTTCAGAACAATTAAAATTGTTGGAATTATTTTATACAACGTGAACAATATTATCTATATTAATAAATATATAGTATTTACCAAGTTAATACTTAGGTCTCAAACTAGTAAAGGAAATAACTAAACTTACTATATCGTAACGTGGCATTCGAATATGTGATTAGTTTAATTGAATCGAATACACCAAATCTACTACAGTATGTATCATCGGTCCATTTACCCAAAACTTGAGGCTAAAATGAAAATTGAGAAAGAACAGGGGCAAGTTTAGATGGGAAAGAAACACGTGTGGGCCGAAGATGCCATAGGATTAGTGGGGCCCAATTGTCGCAAGGGACAGTATGAGCCCTACGCCTACATTGGGCGGCTGCCAACTACCGTCCACAACTAGAGGAGTTAATGGCGAGCGATACGGACGTTTTTCCGTAATCTCTCACAAGCCCATCATTTATCTTATATTCGCAGTTCTGCCCAATAATCTAACCTCGTGTCGTGCCGTGGGGTGAAGGGCAAATCGTAGAATCTGTGGTGGGCAGACATTTACTCTAAATAATTGGTAAATATATAAAATTCTTGGCGTGATTTAACTTTCTCTAATCTGTCATTATCATGAAGTAAGAAGTAAGACTATATTTTAATTTAGTCAAACTATTTTCCACTTGTGTGTGGGTAGGAGAAGAAATGTAACCTGCACATGCTTGCACCAAGGCAAATTTGACTTTGTAGAAATCTTTTATCTTTCCTGTTTAATTATTTTTATTTTTATTGTTGCCCCTTCAAGATTTCGACCTTAATTAATGGGCCCATAGTTTATGTCAATTTATCGTGTGTGTATATATATATAAATTTTATAATAAGTTTGACATTTGTTTTATCATCTATACATAAAGTGGGTTATGCAATTAATGTAACACGTATAATTGTATAAAAGTTCTCAATTCTTAAGATGACAACAAAATAAAATAAAATAAATTCGCCTAAATTAAATATACCACTGGTCGAAATATTAGAATTATCATTAAAATAATAAAATAATATCATTAATTGTAAAATCACTTCATTTTATAATGTTCAATTGAATATACAACTAATAGTAATTTTTAGTTAAACAATATAATTGCTTGGTTTCGTATTCTAATCGTAGTTAATTTTCATGGTATATCCGTTGTTATCCAAATTTTATCCCCATTGAATTTAAATTATAAGTGTTGATGGAATATTCTAAACTAGTTTAACATAGTGTATTACGCAATATTTATTTATGAATAAATATAAAAATATTTTGAATAATTAATAAATCTTAAATTAAAAATAGAAAACTTAAAATATGTATTCTCAACTCGTATCTTATATATATTAAATCTATTGATTATTGTAATTATTAAATAATTTTATATTTTCAGATTTATATTAAATTCGCTAATAATTTTATTTACATATTTAGAAAAACTCAAAAGATGTAACATTCTCGATCCGTGTTTAATCTCTACTAATTAATTATTATTATTATTAAATTATATTATATTTTAATATTTAAACTAAATTCGTTAATAAACATTGGTTACATACTTTGATAAATTCAAAATATGTCATAATTTAAACCCATGTTGCATTGTACAGGTGTGTAGTAAATATTAAATAATTATTATTATATAATTTTATATTTTATGTTTAGATTGAATTCATTATTAATGTTTAATTATTACAAATAACTCGTAATTTACGTACATAGAATATTAAAAATTCAAAAAGTAAAATTATTTTGACTTTTATTATAAATACAACTTATTTAATTATTTTTGTAATTAAGTTTTTTTAATTAAAATTATTTTATATGTAACTTTTTTTTTTAAATCAAATTTAGATTTTTTTTTCTACTAATTTTATATGACTTGTTTATATTTTCTTAGGAGAATAAAAGGAAAGTTCTAAATTAAATAAAAGAAAAATACTGGATTGGCCAAAATATAATAAAAATAAAATATTAAATTAGTTAAGATATAATAAAAAAATATTAAATTTGTAGATATTAGGCTCAGATGACAAATAAACACCACAATTTTTATTTATCAAACAAAACATTTGAAGCATACAAATATGTTAGAAGTGTTTTGTATTAATATATAGGGATGATTCCTAATGCTTTTATAAATGACTTCTACAAAAAACAATTTAAAATCATATGACTCTTTATATGAACTTTTATTATAAATACATATGATTTGAGTCTATATTATATAAATGTATTTGTGGTAAATTTTAAATTTCCTCTTAATATAAAGTAACTTTAAATTAAAATTTATACAACCAAACGTAGGAATTATTTAAATAAATATCAAATTGTATTCAAGGATTTGAAAATTTATATATGTTATACAATTAAATCAAAAACCAATAAATAAATTCAAATAAATTAAATTCACCAAATACTTAAGAAGTAAAATCTATTATTATTTAATAATTAATAAATTTAACGAATGCAATTAGTATTTGATAAGCTTGGCCAATTAAAATTTGATAAACGAACATATAAAATAAATAAACTCGGAAAATAAGCATATAGAAGAACGTATAAATATCTTAATTTATGTTTTAAATTAATGAATATCATTAAAAAATATATTAAAGCTAACAAAGAAAATATAAACCAAAATAAACAAACCAAGAAAATAAAGTTAATTTATTATTGGCTTTGCTTTTTTGTGTCACATAAACTAGAGGAAGTTGATTAAAAAAAATCAACTATTTCAAAAAAAGGATAAATCGACGAGTCTAATATACACATTATTCGCATAATCATTCGATCAAAAGCTAATTCGGGTGAAAACAAAATAAATATATATATATATATATATATATATACATATATATATATATATATACATATATTTTTACTCTCTCTCTCTCCCTCTTACTATCTACCTATTTATATATGTGTATGTGCGTGAGAGAGATAAAATATTGTATTTGAAAATTATAAGCATTCATACATTCATTTAAACTTAAAAATGATAAATCAGACATATTATTAATTATATGTTACATTATCAAATATCATAAAAAATAAATTTAAAATTAAAAAAAAAAGTTAATGTTATTATCATATTGATATTCGTATCCTCCATAGATTAAATAAAATCAAGTTGAGACATCTCTCTCTCTCTCTCTCTCTATATATATATATATCGCCTATATATTAATGCAAAATTCTCTTCTCATAGTGTCTGTTTCTCACGTTTCGTTAGTTTTGAATTTTTTTTTTTATTAAATGTTATCTAATTTAATATTTTATTTAACAAATTTGTCTAATTCAGTATCTTTCTTTTATTCTTCCAACATAAAAATATATATAAGTGATATCTAATTAAAAAAATCTATATAAATTGAATTAAATTTTACTTATAATAAAAATAAAAATAATTTGGTTTTTAGAATCTTAAATATTTATTTAAGAAAAACGAGTTATATATAATTATTACACAAGGGGAATACATGGAAAAAAATATATAAACTTATACTTTTTTACCTGATCATAATAAAATGAATTTAAGATAACATTGAAAATATATATGAAAAACTAATGTTACACGAAAAAAAAAAACGAAAGAAAGAAAGAAAGAAAGAAAGAAAGAAAGAAAGAAAAAGAGAAAGGAAACAAGAAAGGATAAAATAAATAATAATAAATTACGCCTAGAAAAATAAATATTAAATATATTATAATCTCCTTATCTAATTTTAATATAATGCATTGATACATTCATTAAATATCTATACGAACAAATTAGTGTATTTCACAGAAATATATAATAAAATAATATTACATATAACAAGTTAGATGTACGATATTTTTTAATAGAATTATCAGTGACTTATAGATTTTAATTTTGTATATCACATATTCACATGTGACACACCAGTATTGTATGTTTTACAGTTTTTTTAAACTCAATTTTTATGGGTTTTTCCATCAAATTTAGGGTGTTTTGATATAATTTATAACTAATTTCATGAGTCACAGTAAAAAAAAATTAAAAATTCTTTTTTACTGTAATTAGAACAAATAATATTCTGATTTATATGTAAAATTATTTATTGTGAAAAATAATATTCCTATAAATAGAATTTAAATATTATTCTTTTAATATATTTAATTAATATTTTTTTAAAATTCTGCATAATATGCTGGTGTAAAAATAGTATACGAATACATGATGATATAGGGCTATTTTAACCCTGCGTCATAAAGGATAAATACGGATCAACATTATATGTCAAAAGTCAGTTTGTTTAATGTTTGTGTACATGAAGGATCCCAAGTCAAAGTTGTCATCAAGTTTATGGGAAATTTAGCTAATTGTGTATTTTCCTTTTTTTTTTCTTGGTGTGTGTACTTATGAATTACTACAAATTGTGTGTTTGTTTATTTAATTTATGGGGCTTTTGGAAGTGTGATGTGGAGTATAATTTCGTGAAGAAATAACTGAAAGAAAAATATTATGGTTTAAATGTTAGTATGCAATTTAATAGTATCAATATTAAATTAATTAGTGATAGTATGAAATGAAATATAACAAGGTTTATAAAATTCGAGTGCGAGTTTCATATCGTCTCTCTACCGCATATTGTGAAATTTAAAGTGTGGGGCCATGTTGTATTTTATTACGAATTAAAAGATTAAATATGTTATACTACTTACGTAAACTAACATGACATACTATAAAAAACGATATATAAGTATGAGATTCACAGTATAACATTTAATTATTTTTGTATATGAATATTAGTTTGATATTATATGAAATCCTAGTTATATATGAATACTAATATAAAATTTGACTCGATGATAATACGGAATTAAATAGAGTAGTATAAATTTTATTGAAATTAAATTTGGGCAGAAGAGTATGGGTTTTATTTGAACTAAGTTTGGAAGATAGAAAAATTTGAAGAATATCTTTTCAGTAAGGGTACATTAGTATTTTAATAAGTTGAAAGCTCATTAGGTATTTGATGAAACATTTCTCTAATTTAGTATATGAGAATCGCAAAAAAAAAGAAAGAGAAGTAAAATAATGATTGGATAAGATTAGTAGTTAGAAGGGTGGGTGAACAGTGAAATTTACAAATTAATGATTAATGTTTTTATTTAGTGATTGGAGAGAAGAAAAAAAATGTGAAAGTGGATGAATAGTTGAATTTCTGGAAAATTAAATGTATTTATTTCATTTTGAAAATTAGCTCATTGTGGGAGAAATTTAATTTTGAATACATATCCAAACACCACCTGAGCTGTTAAGAAAAAACCCCAAATTAGTTGGAAAACAATAATTAAAGCATTGATGGGAAGCAAAAAATGCTACTGTGAGTGATGACTGATGACTTCTGTTAAATAATTGTTAATTATTACTAATTTTAATAGAAAGGTGGGAAGAAATATCTCATGGAACCTTCTAATGTTTCTACCTAACACATTTGAAAAAGGTGAAAAAAAAAGTGAGCACCTTTTCCATTTTGCAAGGGCCACAGCTTTTTGTGTTTTCTTGCTTCAAATCAGTTGCTTTCTTTCCCCACCCTACCTTTCCAGATGTGCTTATCACTTGAGATACATCTATTTCAATAATGAGAATTTTTCTTATTTTCTACATTCATTTCCAAAAATAAAATAATAAAGAATTAGATTTGAAAAGTATTTTCTTTAAAAATAAAAACCTAAAAAAAAAAGCGTTTATTTTGGAAATATGAGAATATAGTGATTTAAAAAAAATGGACATTTTGAATTGCTAATTGATTTAAGATAAAGCTGTAATGATTGAAATTAATTTACCATTCACTCCGTTCCCGAAAATAACACATTTCACTTTCACGAGGATTAATAAAAACATAGTTAGCATGGTTGGAATATTAAAATTAACTAGTATAACTTTCAAAACACATTTTAATCTAACACTAATAACTTATTAGTTGATGATATCAATGTATATTAAATAAGAGCACATAATAAAACAAATATGAAAAAGTTTGTTATAATTTGGGATTGCAAAAAGTGTGCTATATTTTTAGGATATAGTGAGTGAAAAAAAAAAGGTAAAATAATGATTAAAAATGATTTGATTAGAATTATATGCGTGAGTGAATAGTAAAATTTATGTGAAATGGTGTAATAATAATTGATAAGTGAATAATTTAAATGAATTAAAATAATTGGTGAGTGAAAAATCGAGAGTGAATTAAAAATGTAAATAACTGAATATTTTTTAAAAATCTCAAATTGAAAATAAAATAAAATATTAAACAATGATAACCTTAGTATCTATAGGGATATATTGAAATATTGGTCATATAACTTTTAAAATCAAGGTGAGCCGGAGAGATTATTTTAGAAAACGAAATTATATAAAATCTTATTCTTTTATTAATATTGCATGGAAGAAAATGGGAGGGTAGGGGCTGCCACCAAGCTCCACCACTGGATATTAGTCCTATATATTTTGCAATTTACGTGGTACAAATTTGGGGGTTTATTAAATAAATAATATTTTTTTTATTTAAAATTGATAAAATAATACACTTTTAAAATTGTTTACGATTTTGGGTCGCGACGCCTTTCCCAAAGGCGTCCCGGGTACTTTCTAGACGGTACTTTAAAGTAACCGTTTTAGAAAATAACCCGGGACGCCTTTCCCAAAGGCATCCCGGGCCTAAAATGGCGAAAATAAAATTTTGAGGTTGAAATGAAAATAAAAAAATAATTGTGGGGGGGGGGCGGGACGCCTTTGCCAGTGGCGTCCCGGGTTAAAATGCAAAGAAAAAAAATAAACGGCCATAACCCTAGCCTCTCTCTTCCTCTCCCCCATTTCCCGTCTGCCCAAACCCCTTCTTCCCCTTTTCTCCCATTTTTTCCGGCAGCAGCAACACAAGGCGGCGGCGGTCGGAGCAACAGCGGCGCAAGGCCGAGGCGGTCGGAGCAACAGCAAAGCGGCGCGGTATTTTTTTTTTTTTTTTTAATTCAGCAAAATTATAAATATTATTATGTTAATATATATTATATTGTTTATGTGTATATTGTTG
>BMAC01000178.1:649447-690156 GCA_014905375.1 Phtheirospermum japonicum
GCTTTCGAATGATGCGTAGTATCAAATTATTAGGACTCAAATGTGTAATAAAATGGGATCAGAAATGATCTTAGTTCGATGTGTGCAACTATGCACTGTGTTTAATTTGTAATGTTCGTCACGTAATCTATTTTCTTATTTAATCAATTGTGTAATCTTTTGTTTCTTCTTATTCAATCTTCATTGTTGTTGTATCTTAATTTTATTGTATTTTTTTATTTTCGATGTGAAATTTCTTATTTTATTTCGATCTTGTCGTATTTTTTATTTTGATATAAAATTTCTTGTAATTTTTAGATATAATTATGATATGTTTATTTATTTTACCTAAAATATTATAAATAAATTACAAATTAATATAAATAATTAAATAATCAAAAATAACTTAATATAAATAAATAGTATTTTTAGGGTTAGGGTTCATATTTTTTTTTTTGCATTTTAACCCGGGACGCCACTGCCAAAGGCGTCCCGCCCCCCCTCGCATTATTTTTTTATTTACAAACCAACCCGGGACGCCACTCCCAAAGGCGTCCCGCCCCGCCAGAATTTTTTTTTTTTCGTTTGAGCCCAAAAATTGTTTCTTTGAGCAAAAATACCCGGGACGCCCTTGGGAAAGGCGTCCCGGTCCAAAAACGTAAACAATTTTGAAAGTGTATTATTTTATCAATTTTGAATAAAAAAAGTATTATTTTTTTAATAAACCCCAAATTTGGCCTTTGAGGGCTTATTCCAAAATGCTATCGGTAGCCAAAATTACGAGACAAAAATAATTGTTTAATTTCAGGAGCAAAATTATCACATGACAACCACGACTTAAGTCAAAAATTACAATATTAATACTGCAATGCTTTTAGGGCTTGCTTGTACTAAAGTGGATAATAATGTGTTATTATATTGTATTTAATATCAAATCATATCTGTAAAGTGGAGTGTATTATTATATTATATTTAGTAATATTTAATTATTTATTTGTAAGATATTGTTGTTTAAGTATTTAATTTTTGAGTTTTAGAACAAACGAGTATTCGGTATTTCGAATTTCGAATTCAAAATTCGGAGTCCTAGTCCAAACAGAACCTTCAGGGATATATGGATTAAATTTCATTGAAATTTTAAATATCGATATACAAATTAATTTTTAGGGGCTGTTTGGATTAAATTTTGTTGATATTCTTAATATTGATGTTAAAAAATCTTAGGTATTCATAACTTTCTTAATAGTAATGATACTTGTTTGTTGCAGTATTCAGAATCTTATATTTTTCACTCTGAAATCATGTGAAAAAAATTAATGATAATATATTATTATATTGTACGTGATATACAAATATTTAAAAAGTGAATAGTATTTTATTGTTATATTTATTCATTAGTATTTAATTATTTAAATATAATAATAATAGAATAAAAGAAATGAGCGTAAACACATAATAGTAAAAGATAATGGCGTAAAAATATATTTGTTAATTATTAAAACTTCTGAATTTTAAAACAAACAATAATTGGAATTTTGAATCCTTATCTACCTTTTCGAGTACCAAACCAAATAAGACCTTGTAGATACTGACCAGCTTTACATACTTTCTATAAAAATATACTAGAATTGACCCGCACTTCGTTGCGGGCAAATTTATATTCAGTAATTTTTAAATTAATGTATAAGATGTTAAATAAAAATTAAAAAATATAAAAAAATTGTATATTTTTATTAATAATTATTTCTGTTAATCACGCTATATCATTGATTCACTCTCACAATTAAAAATTTCGATGTTTGGTTTTAATTATTTGTATTATATAAAAATAAGAATGCATTGTAACATTGAATTAACTAGTACATGGATAATATAAAATAAAAAAAAATTATGTTAGATAACCTAACAGGGTACATTTCGTTAGGAAACTCCAAAAAGTTTAAGTGTTTTCTTTTAATTTTAGGATTTTTTTTTAGTTTTTAGTTTAGTTTCTCTACTTTTGGATTTTATTTTATTTTATTTTGTTTTGTATTATTTGTAAGTTTTTTTTTTTTTGGTTTTAAACAATTTTTTGTAGGTCTCCTATATATATATATATATATATAGAGTCTGACTAACGGTTAACGGTTAGGGTGTCAAATTGCCCCAACATACAAATATAAAATACAGTTTGAGTATTACGTAAATGTAGGGCAACCTAATATTATTTAATATATTTATATATTGATGTATGTTTATTTTATATGTAATATATCTAAAATTTTAATTTAATGTATTCATATGGTTAGTGACCTGATCCGTGATATAACAATTGTATGTTCTATCTAGTGAAAAAAAAAATGCTATCCTTCTTGACTCTCTAAACTTTCCTATATTATATAGGTAGATTAAATACATTAAATTATGTATTTTTAAATAATTACTATTTATACAATATAATTTTCTTTTACGTAATATACATTTATTAATAACAGTCATCCATATTATAAACATTTCAAAATTATAAGATTAGGTATTTTGAAATAATAATTCTTTATACAATATAATATTCTTTTACCTTAACATTTGAGTCTTATTCATTTACTTGAGAATTATATTTTAAATTAAAAATAAGAAAATACATTAGAGAAAAATTTTAAATCCAAAATATATTAAAAACAACCAAACATTAAAACACCAAAGGAATAAATTTGAAATAAAAAAATTAAATGATAAGTTTTATGGCTGCCAAGTAAGGACAAAAATCTCAAATAAGAATTTAAAATATGAAAGAGAAAAATAAAAAAGAGAGAAAAATGAATTTCATTCTTAGAACAAAAAATTCGTGATGAATTTAATGGTTTGTGAAGAGAAAATATAAAGTAAATTATAAGGAAAGAATTAAAAAAAAATACATTCTTTAAATAAATATAATTATTATATTTTAATATGCTTTGAATAAAAATACTATAATTTAAAATAGAATTTTATGAAGAAAAAAATTACAGTAATGAATAGATTTTCTAAAATTTAATTTTTTGCTAAACAATAATCAATCACAACTTTTACAATAAATTAGTACAGCTTATAAAGATAGTTATAATTTGAAAAATAGAATTATACGATTGATTTGATATTTAAAATAATTTTTTTATATAAGATTTATTAAAAACAAAACCAAAAAAAAAAAGAGAGAAGATAAATCAAAAGAAAATAAAGAAGAAGATATAGAAAATAAAAAGGGAAAAAGAAAAGACAAATAAAACAAAATCAAAATAGAAAATAAATCAAAAGAAAATAAAGAGGAAAAATAGAAAAGAAAAAAGAAAAAGGAAAAAAAGTACACCCAATCAAATAGTGCCAAATGGCCTGCCCAAAAACTGGCAGGCCATCTATAATAGTATGGTATAGATGGGAAAGCAATAAACATTTCCTGTATTTTTATTTTTATTTTTTGTCTTTTTTTATTGTCTAGTCATTAGTCAACAGATTGTAATTTCGACCATACGGTTCAACTAGTTTAAAGTAGACTTGAATTCGCCTTTACTAATATTTGAACTACTAATTATTCCCTAAATATAGTTTTAATTTTTTTTAAATTAAGGAATATAAATATTAACTAAGCACACCCTCAGTTAATTAATAATATTTCTATTTAATTCCTTCACTTCTATCCTTTTAGTTATTCTAATATCATAAATTTATTTATATTTTTTAAAATAAGGGATAATAAATTAGAATAAAAATAAAAAAAATAAAATTATATTTATTATAATAAAACTGAGTCTGTAAAATTACGTTTTTTAAATAAAAAATATGGTTTACTTAAAAAAAATAGGGAGTATATTTTAGTTAAGGAGAGGACCCCTAGTTTTCTAGCTAGGTGGGTATTTAATGTATGAGTAAAACTTATATGCATCATGTACTATATGCGTTCTTTAGGTTTGCATTCTAACGTTTTTATTTTTTTTGTAATTTAATGCATCAGTACTATACAAAATTTTGAAAGTGCATCCTCCGGCCAGCTAACTCGCCCCGATTCACCGAAACTCGCGAGTGAGGTTGCATCATTTCAAACCCATATACTTGAGGAAGCATTTTATAAAATTAGTATACTGCAGGATGCATTTATCAAAACTTACCATAACTTTTTTATTTTCAAAATTTAATAACTTTTTTTTGTTTTAAATCTATTTTCAAGGTATATTTTATCAAATTAATAGTTTTTATGATGAGAAATACATTTGGCAAGTACAAGACAAATACACATGATTAAAGATCTTATTTTTTAATATACAAGAACACTAATACAAGATGATTTAGTAATGCAAGAGATAAATAAAGTTGAACAATACATGTTAAAACTTACATAAGTTATGTTGTCATTTAAACAATATTCGAATTATTATAATTTCATTTGCTTGTCAATTTATATTTTTCTTATTAAAAATAAAATAAGATATGGATATTATTTTATCATACACAATAATATAAATTGACGAACAAATGAAATTATATTAATATAGACAAAAAATATTATCTATTAAACTTAGATTGTTAATATACATGTTCAAATTTAAATAAGTTATAAACTTTATCATATGAACAATATACGAATTTAATAGATAGTCTTAATTTTATTTTCCTATAATAATATAATTCCATTGCTTTTCGATTTTTCTTTATTGAAAAGATAATAATACATGCAACATGAAGTATACGGGTTTGAAAATATGCATCCTCACTCGCAAGTTTAGGTGAGTTCCGGTGAGTTGGGGAGAGTTGGTTGGTCGGAGGATGCACTTTCAAAAATTTGTGAAGTACATAATGCATTAAATTA
The DNA here is from genome assembly GCA_014905375.1 of Phtheirospermum japonicum. Classification (NCBI taxonomy): domain Eukaryota; kingdom Viridiplantae; phylum Streptophyta; class Magnoliopsida; order Lamiales; family Orobanchaceae; genus Phtheirospermum; species Phtheirospermum japonicum. The sequence goes on from BMAC01000178.1 coordinate 654,246, forward strand.
CCCAAAAAAACGTTATGATCCAAACCCAAAAAACGCGTACAATATATGATGGTTACAATTTTTTTTTTCTTAATGTATTCCTCGGTTTTTGTAAAGGCATGGTTGGGTTTAGCCCGGATTTTGGGTCAGGAGTAGCCAAAAGCTTTTTTAAATTGGTGGGCGCTTTTCATAGAGTCATGGTTATTTTTGTTTCAAAATATTAATTAGGGATAGATGTGAAAATTGTAAAAGAAAAAGTATAAGGAGAAGACATATAAGAGAGACGAAGGAAGACGGTAGAGATTAAGGTTCTCTTATTTATCAAAGACTCCCTTTATATAGGGTATCAATTACATGTTTTCATAATATATAAAGATAACAAATACCTAAACTGTCTTTCATCAGTTACTTATTGACGAAGGCACACTAATTATGTTTTTCCTTCAACACCCCCCCTTGTGCCAAGTCAAATGGTGAATTGGTGTTTTATTGTCGGTTCTTCTATAGAACCAGATAGGGCTCCATTATGGAGCCCTATAAATGACATGGCATTCATTTGAGCCCTTAATCATTTTTTTCTTTTTCTTTTTCCTTCCTTTTTTTATAAATGCACGGTGGGATAAATGCCATGTGTTATATAGGGCTCCGTAATGGAGCCCTATCTGGTTCTATAGAAAAATTCGTTTTATTGTTGCCTCGTTAAAATCTTGCCAAGTAACAAAATCCAATGGAAAAAATAAAGTTTGGTTTAAGGAAAAAAAGTACAACGCACCTATGTTGAGACTCCTCCTAAAGTGTACACCACTCTTTCATATGTACATCTATCAAGAGAACTTTGAAAGTCTCCACTTCCTTAATTTACTTGATTCTTGAGAAAGTGCATAGTTGTTGGTTGTAGAAGAGTTGTGGTGATATTACTCGTATTATCACATTTTGTTCAGTGATAGAGTTCAAGCCACTATTATCAGATATATGAATGATCATAACATTTACCATTTATAATCACGAATTACTACATGTATGATAAAATCTCTTAACATGGATCGAATGAATAATCAACATCAACGATACTATTTGATGTTTAACAGTAGGAAGTAAACTCAACATTTTCTTTAAGTGTTACAAGACCATCTGCAGTCCCCATTATATTTATGAATGGGAAAATAAACTCGCGTCAATGGTTTCTTTTAGGTATCAAAATACATTTTTATTCCATTCTAGTGACATTGCGATTTTTTGAGTTAAATCAAGATAATAATTTTGAGAAATTAATATTTGGTCAAGTGTATTAGTAATGGTACAATAATGCGCATATTGTACGTAGGTAGAGAATTTCAGCTACCACCAGTTTTTCGTCATTCCATTGACGAAACTGATATTTCCTTATATCTTCACTTTGACCAATCATAGGAGTGCTAACATATTGCACTTATCCATATTTAATTGCCTGATTATCTTTTGGACATATGCAAATTGTAGAACTTAGTATTCCACAAACTCAGTTTTAGTTTAAAGCCTTAACATGATGACTAAGTTTTACCATGATGCATTATCTCAAATTAAAATTTCAAATAACTAGCGATATCTCTTATTTCATTAAGAGTGTATATTATGTTCCTTTCATCGACATATACACATCATCGTAATTTTGAAACTTATTTTCTTTATGAATACGCAAGGGCATAGATTATCTTTCCCAATCAAGTAGTCACTTAGACGGTTATACCACATCCGTCTGGATTGTTTTAATCCATAAAGTGAGTGTTTTAATTTAACTACAAATGCTTTGACAATGAAAGGCTAGCAAGCATTTTCGTATATATATCTCTAAATCACGATCCCCATAGAGATATGATGTAACCACATGTATATGTTGCATTCTCAGTTCTTTGGAATTATAACATCTAATATGGGAGAGTACATATCCCCATAATCAATTTCAGGGCGTATTTAGAAACTTTGTACTTCAAGTATAGATTTGCATCTCATGGCTTTATTTTTTCTCATTTCGCTTTCTGACAAAACTTTGTTTATATCCTACAGGCTTTACACTTGGTGAGGTTAGCATTGTGTCTTCTATACTTTGAAAATCAATTGTTCACTTTACTTTTCTTTCACGTTACATTGTGAAATGCGGGGATCATAATGGGACATAGTGTGAAACTACTCCTATCGTTCTATTAGAAAATACTTTTTCTTATCTCCCCCCAACGATTGGAAGATTGTCTCATTAAAGTGACAAATTCGCTAATATAGCGATAAAGAGATCGTCTGTCAAAGGTTTCAAATAGCGGATGACTGTTAGAGATTCATATCCAACATAAATACTTAATCGTCTTTAAAAACCCATATGAATGCGCTGTGGGGGCGCAATAGGCACATATACTGCTTAATCAAATATGAGTAGATATGAATTGTCAGGCTCATATCCAGTTACCAACTGGTACGTAAAATATCTGGTTAGTAGAGGTTCATAAACGAATAAGTAAGAGTTGCGTGCAATATTACATAACCTTTTGCAAAGACAAATGAGTGCGCATAAATATTGTCTTAGTCACCATATATATTCTTTCTGACGGTGTCTTCTTTGAGACCTTATTGTATATGCACATTAGGGTACAAGATGCATTACATCGATTTTGATTAAAATGCAATAGACATCAAATACTTTTGATGTAAACTCTCTAGCATTATGAGTTTGGGTGCTCTATAAGGGTGGTGAGTCCTCAATCATACTAAATGTGCTAGAAGTTTTGCAAATGCAACGTTTTTATGGACAATACGTGCCGAAGTATCGACCAAAACTATAAAATACTTGAATGATCCGCATTTTAAATGGTTGTGTCCACATGTATCAACAATTATCAATTATAAGAATGAAATATTATACTTCGTATCTTTATCAAAAGCATGTCTCAATCATACAATTTTGCTAATGAACAAATTTTTAAAAAATGGGTGATGTATTTTTGAGATATGAATGTATGTAGTGCTTCTATTACTTTAGAATGCACTAGGTGTAATTGAACAAAAGAAAAAATAATAATAAATTATTTTTATGATACGAATGGAATGAAAATAAAATGTATTTCAAAAAAAAAAGAATTTAAAAAAATCACGTCAAACTTAGACTCGAATTGATTGAATTTCTTTGAGGAGCCTATATCTTATTTTCTCGCAATAATCTTTTTACACTATTTGTTAAGAACTCCCAATATTTTTATTTATTTTTATATTTATTTTTCCTATAATTTTTCATATATTTCTCTTATTCTGTAAATATTATTTTATGAAGTTTTCAATTATAATTATAACTTTTTTTATTAGTTATTTTGAATTACCTCAACTAATCAATGTCTTAGACTTTTTTTATAAGACGTTATTTTGTGATTCTTAAGTTTTCGCCCAAATCCAATAAATTTATTCACTAATAGAATTATTTATCTTGTTTGATGATTGATATGATTATCAGGAAAAAGAAAAGAAGGATTATCGATGCCTATACCGATTTATTTATCGACACCTTAAGCTTAACCCCTTTTCTAGGAGATTTTCAACATCACATAAAAAGACAAGAAAGGCCAAACAAAACCTAATCCTCGAACCTACAAATTCCAAGCAATGACGCCAATTAACCTTACTTTTTAATTTCCCGGATTAGAATAAGACTCAATTAAAGCGTGTCCATTATTCAAATATATATATTCTTTATTTAATTTTTACATTTCAAGAAAACATGACTGGTACGTAGAGATAGATCATTTATTGTTTAAAGTGACTGTAAATGCCCTGGGGCAAGCTGAGCTTCAAACAATTCATTCAATCTTCATTACAAATTTATCCATTAACAAATCTTATTATACCACTAATTTTCCTAGAGGAACACAAATTAAATTAAATCACCATAATAAAGGCGCTATAAAAGAATTATTTCTAAACTTTCTACTAAGAATAATTCCAATTTCTTTATTGGTATTTATTAATTTCCGGAAGTAGCTAGAGATTATTTCAAACTTAATTACAAAGGAGTACTAAATAATGTGGTATGACATAATCTCATAACTGATTTAGGTATACCATAAATGATATGTATTCAAAATCAAACTCGAGTAGGAGAAGATAGAAATGGCGACACCACAGGATAAAATATTACGTGTAGGTGATTAGCACAAAAATAATATATTTAAAAAAAAAAAAAACACTATTTGGTGATTAATAATAGAAACATTGCTAGAGGTTGGTAGATCACGGCTAAAAGGAACAAATAGTAAGTTAAAGTTGGTAGAGTATGGTGTAATGAATGGACATGGACTAGCTGCTGCTAGTTTCTTCACGCATTTATTTACTATTGTCTATAAGTATATATGTATTTAACTTTTCTCCTTTTTTTTTTTTTTACCTTCAATAAATTCGTGATTGTATCCTAAAAAATTTGTTCTGGTAACTTAAAAGCTCGTTTTCTATGAACTATACATTTGTAAACAAATTTTAGTAAAAATTAGATTAATTAATAGTTAAAACTTCACACACTCTTCGATTGTACGAGTTTCTTTTTTATTTAATTTATTTGGATGTATTTAATATTTATAATAATTAGATATAAATAATTGTGTGTATTTAATGTGTTGGAAGAGATAGGTTACCCACCTTTTTGTCTTCTTTTCTTCTCATCCTCTCAGAGCTTATCCGTTGCCGCCTCATATTCATACCTTTGGATAAAGAAAGACAAACCAGAAAAAGGAATCTAAAATTAGAAACAATATAATAAATAAAATAAATATAAAGTAATGAACAGAAAATGGAAAAACACTCCGATTCACATGATTCATCATACAGTCTATATCAAAGATATAAAGATAAGGATGGAAAAATATTGCACATTCTTTCAATAACATATATATTTTTTTATTAACAACCAAACAGTCCCTCCAATTTTTCTATAAGAAACAAAAAAACGGAATTCGGTTATTAAAAAATGAGTGTTGGGTTTTTGTAACTTAAATCACAAGTTATATTCTTAGATGAATCTGTATACTTTTTCTCACTTTTTTTGATTCTTCTTCTTCTTATTATTATTTGTTTGTCCAAGCTCCTTTTTGGAGAAACAAATTAATTAATAAGCGAAAAGAAGAAATATAAGATACACAGAGGATGAAGTTCCAAAATTAAATTGGACCACTATAGGTATAAGAATGCATGTAAGTCGTATGTACCAGAATTAAATAGTGAACAACCACAAGCACGAAAGCTGTTTGGAGACAGTGTTTTAAATACTGGACCCGAACCGGAGTAAGTAGTTGAACCGGTCCAATTACCACCACCCCCACCCCCCACCCCCCCTAAAATCGTTTTAAGCCAGTTATATATATATTTTTAATTTCTTTTATGCATATCTGATATTTTAAATTTCATATATTTTGTTTATGCTAATGTAACTATTTGAATATCGGGTAACGGCGAATATTTTTTTTACTTGGTTATGCATAATAATTAACGCGTCACATTTTTCTAGGGTAATGAATATATTAATTATTATTTTCCAAAAATTAGATTTATATATATATTTAAATTAGATTTCATAAATTAAAAAATTAGCAACACGAGAAATTTATTTTCTATTTTTGTGAATTTTAATTTAATATTAAATACTCTGCATAGATTCATATTATTAACACAAAAATATCAATAATAAATCATTTCATTTATTTACCAAATATTTTATACTTTAACTAATTAAATCAACTAATACTAATAAATAATGTGACATTAGTAAAGTTTGGTGACCGTACGGCTTTTGAAATGTTGTTTTGGAATATCTTAAAGAACTTATACCAACTTTCTGAAAAGACAATACAAATATAGGCCCCAGACCAGAACACTGGCAAAACAGAGTAAAACCCACAAAAAGAGCAAACCAATTTTGATCAAACACTCATCAAATCACTGCAAATTGGGTAATAAATTGGCCATAACATAATTTGTACCGCTGCTATATTCATGTTATGCTGCAATAAGTATAATCAACTGTTTATTTTTACAAGAGAAATTAATTAATCTCCAAGAATATAATCAACTAGTAGTACTAATATTTCTACTAATCTTGATTAATTAATCGATACACATAATAATATAATGATGGTAAAAAAAATATATATATATATATAAATTTTATCCCACATCAAATAGTGATATTCATTTCATCTCCAAGCTTCTATAATCCAAAACTCCGGTCTTCAACCCCAGAAAATCATACCCAGAATTACTTTTACCGCCGTTAATTACATGATTATTATTATTACACCTGCAATCTTTGCTATTTTGAATCCCAATAGTGCAGGCAAAGCAAACATTAATAATAGAATGATCATCATCATCATCATCATCATCTCTTATTCCACCTGTTTTGAACAACTCTTGATGATTTTGGTGTTGATACGGTGGGCTGATTCGGAGCTCCAGGTTCAAATCGGGGCACCGCAATTCTCTAACCGGGCTGCTTTCTTCTTGCTTGGGGCCCGGATCATTATTACTTCGGGGCGGTGGGCTAATTACGAGCCTGTCTTGTAAATCTTTGGGATTTGGGCCTGAAAATGAAATGTTTGTGGTATCAGCGGTAGTGGGCTCGCTGATCGGCCTGTGAGTTGCTGGATCAATACCACGGCTCATCAGCTTTCTTCTTATGTGTGTGTTCCAATAATTTTTTATTTCGTTATCTGTTCTTCCGGGCAATCTCCCAGCTATAAGTGACCACCTATCATTTTTATTATTAGAATTTTTGTTGGGTAATTATTTTAAAAAAAAGGAAAAAAAAAAAAGAAAAAGAAAAGGCTTACTTGTTGCCAAGAAGGCTATGGAGTTTGATAATAAGTTCATCCTCATCTTCGGTGAAATTGCCACGTTTGAGGTCAGGCCTTAAGTAATTGATCCACCGGAGGCGGCAGCTCTTCCCGCAGCGGAGGAGGCCGGCGGCTTTGGGCAGCGACCGCCAGCAGCCCTCGCCGTGGGCCCGGATGTAAGCGATGAGACGATCGTCTTCTTCTTTAGTCCATGCCCCTTTGTTTGTGTGAGCTTTCTCACAGCATGGAGACCTTCCCATTCTTGGTGTCACAAACCCAATTAATTTTTCTTTTTTTTTAATATGAAATCCCAAAAAAAAAAAATCACTTTTTTTCTTGGATTTCTTTTGATGGGATATGTGGTTTTTGTGTACAACAATTAAAAGTGGATATATGGGTTATATATGCAAGTTTAAGCTTTGGTGGTTCTTGAGTATCAAGGCTAGACCTTTAAAGGACTTGATGATGTTGAATATAATTATTCACAAACACAAACATATATATATATACATACAAGATTTTGACTCTAGAGAGAGAGAGAGAAAGGGGGTGGGGTGGGGTTGGGCTAAATGCTTCTAGATGTGAGTTGGTGAAATTGGTTTGAGAGAGTGTGGGTGGTGGTACCTCTCTTGGTGATATGAGCATCATTATTTATACTACAATAGCAAACTATCATAAATTATCATAATAATAATAATTTTAGGTAAAATTGGCAATAATAATTATAGGTAATTTTCAGGTAGGTGTAAAGCAATGGTATTAAATTTTAAGAGTGATAAATATCCCCTCCCTTCTTTCGGCCAAACTCTGAACAACCTTTGATTAATAATTTAACTAACACTAACAAAAACATATCTCGGCCCGATGATCACAACACAACAAAATGTAAAAAAGAAATAAATTAAATTTGGGAGTCCCATTGGTGTCATTGTGTTGTTGGAACTCATTAACATGTTATAATGGGATTTGGTGAGGTCTGCCCAAACATGTACTGCCTACAATAGTACCATCCCTTGTAATTATTATTTTTTCTTCTTTGAGCATTTTCTCAGATGTTAGAAACCCAAGGATTTTTGAGTTTCTTTTTTTTCTCTTTATTTTTTGAAAAAGTGGGCTTTTATATTAAACCCAAATTGTGTAAGCCAAGTGAGAATGGATGCTGTTGTCTGATTAGAAATATATGATTATGTTATAAGGTTAGATGTGGTTGGGATTTGGCAGAGATTATTAATTCGCAGATTAAAATGGCCTTTTTCTCCTTAGTCATGAGCAAATATATACTAAATATGGTAGGTGTTGAACTTTATTATTCTATTGGTGCTCCAACATGCACAATGTGTTATTATATAGTGTATTGTTACAATAGAGCTTCTAGAAGATGAGTAATTGGGGGGTTGGGTACAAGGCAGAATCACACAAGTTAAGAGCGAAAGATAATGAGTGTAGTTGAATGTGGGCTTTGGTTCACCTTCCACTTTCTCTCTCTTTTTTTTTTCTTCTTCTTTTTTCTTTTTTTTTTCTTTTTCCTTTTGCTAGCCCAAACCTTTTGATGCAAGTTTAGGCATCAGTGGGGTTAGGGTGGGATGGTTGTATTGTTTTCCTATTGATATGCAATTTACATAGCTTATTTAATTAGCATAATTTGATGGTTAAATTAGCCTCGAAATAAATCCCATGCACATTAGAGAGTACTACATGTGTGGCTCCCATCACACACACAAGGGTAAATGATACAATTGTCTCAGGAAGTTGCACGATTTTGGGGGGCCAAGAAATTTGAAATGCTTTGCATATACTACAATATGTGTGTATATATATATATATATATATATATATATATCGCACATAAGAAAATAAGAATTGGTATTTAGAATATGTTTAATTATTTAAATAAATTGTTTCTTGGAAGCTTTATGAACCAAATAATTCATTATTTATGGATCAAACAAGTATTTAGAGGAAGATTTTCTATCTCCATACAGTGTACTTATATATTAAATATTAATTAGGAAGGAGAGAGAGAAAATCAATAAATATGAAAAGTTTTTCCATAGTATAGATTTTGGAGATTTGTAGATGGGTTCAAAAAATCTCAAATGTGGAAAGTTTGTGTTGTTGCACAAAAAGTCAAATAATCTTATATAACTTAATTCTAAAGAGAGAAAGAAGAGAAGAAGTAAACAAAATTTTATTTATTAGAATTGCATTAGATCTACAAATTAGAATTCGATTAGAAAATGAAAACTCAAATATTGAAGGTTTCACGTTACTACATGAAAATTCTACAAGCCGACATATGAAAATTTACATAACCGATCAAGTTGAAATCGAAGGAAACTGAATCCTACTAGATTTTATTTACAAGAAGGTGATTTGCTAAAATCCGGCCTAAGTCACGGTCCATGAAAATACGCTTTCTTGAGTAGACCAACTTATGAGTTGTAAATACGTATTTAACGCGAGTTTTGATACATGCAAGCGTATCATAGAAAACTCGAAAGCTTCTTTTCAATTTTATTTCTTAATTAGATTCAAGATTTCGGTCTATGTTTCTGTATCGCTGGAATATTGAAACTTAGGATTTTCGCATTTAATTTAGTGATTAGGATGAATCTTTTCGGTGTAGGAGGAAGTCCATAGAGTGTCGTAGAAATTCACGTGTTGATCAAAAATTAGTAATTGGTATAGTGTTGGTTTATATAGCAAGAGTCTTATTTGGGTAATTCCAAGTTAAGTTTACTGAAGACAGTAACTATTATAATTAAAGAGTATGGGAAAAATATCTGTTATTGTTTATTGATTCCCCTTTATTTGAATTTTTTTTTTGGCAAATTCTCTTTCTTTTTTAAACTTAAGAAATGGATCATAAAATATTTATATTTGCAAATCAAAAATTTTCACATTATTTAAAATGTTATTATATTCATTTCCGAGTTCGTATAAACAAAGGCCCTTCATTAGAGGTTCACCTCAGGCACGAAAATTGTTAGGATCGACACTACACACAAAAAAAGGTCAAATATTAACTGTTAATACCTTACTCCTTTTTTCTTTGTCCCCTCTCTTCTCCTAATTCGATATTTATGGGCTGATTAAATCATTCCAGGTGAATTTATTAATATGGTTGCTTGTAAAGAACGAGGCATCCCTATTCGAAGTATGACATTTGTCACCCACCACCACATGATTTATTTTTTTCTCCCCCAGCCCGAAAACAACTTGTGCATATGAACCACGATAATCTACCCATCAATTTGGTATTTGCAATTTAAGACTCGAGAGAGAAAGAAGTGTCCACTAGTGTAAATTCATGTGTTTATTTTACCTACCTTCTCAACTTTTCCCCGACTGTCATGGTCCAACAATGGCTCCACCTTTTGATGTTGAATAATGGCACGGTTTGTGAATTTATTTCCATACGTACATTATCTCTTTCTCCTCTTCGACCCAGTTTTTTTCAAAGTAAAAAATACAAAACAATTTTTAAAACGAGACACCTTTTTTTCCCTTCTTAATAAAAAGAACTATGAAAGATAAACACCGCTGCTTGTCTCTATATTTTACTTTAAAATTAATTAACGCAATACCACCAATTATTCTATGTAGATATATATATATCAAACAAAAACTAATTTTGAACATTTCCAATTAATGAGACACACAACCAACTCGTTAGCATTAATTTCTTTGCGCTCCATCAGTTTTAACTCCTCCGCTAAATTTGGTTTCTCACTCGTCATAATTCACTTTTGGGACCAAGTAATCAAATATTCAAATCTACAAGGGGGATTATTATGAGAAAAGAAAAATGAAATTATAGAAAGAACAAAGTTTTGAATATGCTCGGATTGGTTAAGAAACTCGAGGACATGTCTAATAGAGTAGGCAAGCATAATCTGGAATAGTAAGGTGGACAGCCAAACACATGAGCTTGTGGACATCATGTGCTTAGGTATAGAACTGTGACTCGTGGGGTTGTCCTAAAAAAAGCTCCTACCTACCTTCTTTTTCTGGCCCTTTTCGTTTCCCATATTAGCCACCCCTCATTAACCCTTTGTCAAATTAGGGTCTGTGTCAAATGACCCACAATTTAGTGGATAATTTTAGTGCTAATTACATGCAGTTAACAAGATTTTTTAGATTCTTAGTAATACAAGATGTGCACCACTAATTTTGTAGTGTATCTGATTTTGCAATTGCAAACAATGAAATATCTTGCTTGCACATGCTTTATGTGCATGTCAACAAGGCATTTCTCTCCAATCAATCAATCAATCATAGTTGAGTGCATTTACATTGAACATATACAGGTGTCATTATTTATATTGCAAACACTAGTTATCCTCTCTACACACTGAATATGGGGGAGAGAAATTAATAGAGACGAGCACGACGAATAACAACAAACTACACGGAGGTACAGTTTTACGTGAAAAACTGCTGATGCTACCGCTAAATTATTTGAACGAAAGATTACAAACATAACAGCATGGACCTACTGCAGTAAAGAAAATAAACACAGTTACGCAGGTTGGTGCACGATCCGCATTTCATGCAATTCGGTACAATAAAAGGACAAACACTCATCTTTTGAAAAGGCCCCACGCTATTGTTTTTCCAAACCGAATTGAATTCCCTCCAAAGAGAAAGTGTGAAGAGTGTAAGCAAAAGTTATTAATAGGCAGCCAACCCAAATTTACCTTCAGAGCCAAAATGTGCCAACAAATCTAGGCATAAATTTCTACTCATTCATACTAATGTCACATAAAGTTCCAAATGTGTTTTATTCCAAGATGCAGTTTTTTAGTATATGATTCAGGTATAATAGTGGGCAGGAATCAATCACCTGCCTGAGATTATCATAGAATAAAATGAAACGCGTGACTTTTGATCTATTTCATCTTTTTTCTGACTTCATAGAAGTAACTGAGGATCACCACCGCAGCAGCAACAGCGACCCCAACAGCCCCTTGTGCCAATATGGTGCCATCTTTCACAATTGCCTTAGCACCAGTTGGACCCGGGGTAAACCCTAATTCGGAAAGTTTTTTATGTGATTCAGCGTAGTCTTTGAAGAAAGCATCTTCATCCTGCATATGGAAATATTAAGAAATTGTTTAGGATCACTCTCATGTTCTGACTTTAGATCAAGCCCACTGAACCTAAATCCAAAAATTGAAAAAAAAATTAAAAATATCAAAAATAGAAAACTCTAAAGAAAACTAAACCCCTTAAAAAAAATTAAAATAGGAGAGAAAAAAAAAAAAAAAAAAAAAACTGGGAAGAAAATAAAAAACTAAAAAATTAATTAAAAAAACGAAATTGAAAAACACTAGAAAAGTTTTTAAAAAAATTACAAAACTAAAAATATATATATGGTCTGACACAGGTTTTTGTCATTGTTTAGAATCTCTATTTCAGTCCAGTACAGGTTCCATTTCTGAGCATTCAAATCACAGCATCTGGGAGTTCTAAATAAATTTGTGTATAAACTAAGATGTGGGGTAATCATATGTATAAAAATGTGCAAATGTGAAATAATGTCGGTAAGGATATGATTGCCCGTGTGAGCTTGCACATTATGGATAAGCACTCCAGCAAACTCACAACAACCAAACTTCCAATCATTAAGGCAGATATATACTTGACTCGTTTGCCAATTTCAGCACATGTCTATTGGGAGTTAAATTTTATTTGGCATATATCAACTTCATCTATGTTTAAACGACACCAAACTGATTTGTGCATAAGTAACTGAATCTTTGGGCTGCTTTAAAGACCTAATTGCCTAACAGTAATTAATTATTGCTGAAGAAAGTAGTAAAAAAAAAAAAACCATACTGTACCTTAGCGTAAAGCTCAACGTAACTCCTAAACTCAGGATCATCCAGCAAAGCAAGATCAGTTGGGAGTTTTAGCAAGTCCTCACTTTCCCCCTTAAGCAGCTCCCTGGTTTAGATGAACATTAAACAAAAGGCGCATAAAGAAAAACAAGATGATTAGAGACAAGATGCATGTGATGCTCTAAGGACTTACAGGAAGTATGAATTATCAAACTTCAGTGGCTCTGCAGTCCAAGGGCCATCAAAGCCTGATCTCTCAGGATGCGCCCTTCCCTAAACACATATTAACCCGAATTATGCTAGAGCAGTTTTTGGTGTGTTTTTTATAAGCAATAAAATAAAAACACCCCACTTTTTCTCTGTCTTTCTCATACTTTCATTTTTCATCCTTTTTTTTCCCCCTTTTTCACTTTTGAGTTGATAGTAAGAAAAGTTGTTAAATGGGAAGTACCAGCGTGTGGCCACCCGATAGTGCCACTATGTCTTTATCAGACAAGCCCATACGATAAAACACCTCCCGGAGATGTGGCACGCCTAACATTAAAATGTGAAGAGCCCATTAGTAGACTTCCAATCACCAAAATTGTAATGGACAACAAAATTTTCAAGTTGCTCCAATATGAAGCCTTTTTTGAAAGTTTCACAAGTAAACCAGAGTCTGAAAATTAGAAGCCAGTATTTGAGTAAGGGCATGACCTGCCCTTGGTAAAGGATATATACCAAAACAGCACTTATTTTACAGAAGTTTTAAGCAGAAATTGGATCTTTACATCTCAGAATGCCAGTGAAACAAAGCCGACTAAATAGCACGTGCACCCACACATGCAGTGGTTCTACCAAGAAAACTAAACATCTAAACCTAGAAACTGATGAAATCAGAGAACTAGAATTTCCCTAATATTTTGTCTACCTTTCTTAGCATCTGGGAGTCGTCCTTCCCTTGGAGAAATCTTTGAATCCTGAATGTTTAAAATGCAATTTAGATACTGGACAATATGCAGAATCTAACTGAAATGAATTCCCAATACTGGCCAAATATAACTTCTAGAACCTTGACAAGTTTCATTTATTTCATTAGATAGCAAACAGTACCTTTCTACCAGGAACAAAGTTAATTGTAGGACCTCCGGTGACTTCAACTGCAACAACACCAGCAAGCTACAGGCAACACAAAACAGATTGCTCTTAATTTCATCCACCCATTGACATCTTATTCTGGCAAGCTATTCGTAAATGCAGCATGCAGAATAAAAGGCAACGTATCTCGAAAATTACAAAATGTTTGAAGACTCCATGCATAATACATGCAATAGTTTACGTCATGCAAACAACACACAATTATTAGTAAGAACTGATTATGTGCAAATTCTCAATGGAACAGTAACAGTCTATATTGTTGCTACAAATCTGTAGATTCTCCCATTTCATATCATCGATGACATTAGCCGTTCTGGTGGGTACCAACTAAATAATAATCACATCCCAAAAGCATTTGTATAGAGTGGTAATGTTTCGCACACAATAGAGGAAGTCAAAAGTTCTTTTTTCCAAATGATTGACTTCTCATTTACATCATTATTTCAAATAATCTCAGGAAGTTTAACATTTTCATCCCTTAAATAAATTACATGCTTTCGTTTACTTTGCTAACTTAAAACTTTTCATTGTTTCAAAGATATCACGAAACTATTTGTGTGTATCAGTATACTCATTCTCACTTAGATTTTCAATATTCTCACCCACCTCCCATCCCCACCCCCACCCTCACACACACACACCAAAAAATAATCTGGAACTTCATCGTCCATATATTATATTTCATTTTGATCGTTGCTTATTTTAATATCTAAACTCAAAACATGCTTACACGAAAATAAAACTTTGTCCTTTAAGACGATTGTCTAAGCATAATATTTATTGATTTGCCAAGAAAGAACCTTGAAGATATAATTCTAATGATAAAACCATTATTTGTGATCTCCACCATATTCCAAACCTTACTAATCTATTTATAATTCATCTTAAGCGGGATTAGCATTCTCTTTCCAAGTCATTTTACAATGCAAAGCTTATTAGCCTGTTACAGGTTTTGTTTCCCATGCATTTAGCCAGTGAAACTCCAGAGTATTAATGAGAAAAATTACCTGATACAGATCTGCATATGTGATTTTCGTGCATTTAGACTTCACTTGTTCTGCAATCAGAGACAAATCAACTGTAAGAAAATGTCCGTCCAGGTGTACACATGCAAGTGGTATAACTTCTCTAGTGTTAATCTAAATCCCGCCACCAGTACCACACAAATAAAAAGCATTCTACGCTCCGGAAATTAATTGACACGAGCCAGTGAATGTGATATTTTCTCATCCTAGAGTGCGAAGTGACAACAATATAAAGAGAAAAGTCCTAAACAGTCGAAGAAACATTTCGTTTGCCAGTGACAATACACCAAGCTATGAAACCAGTACAACAATGACAGACGAGTGAATATCTTATGAACGCAAACCATTAAAATTAACAAATAGTTAAACTGAATCCTAGCACCAAAAATGCAACATCCTCAGACCTATCATCAAATAACTAAACAAGTTCATGTCATTTTAATGATCATGCTGAGTATGCAATTGATCAAAATACACAAAATCAACAAAAATCAATTGCAAAGTCATCGTGAAGTCAAGTAAATATCAATACTCAATAATCATATACCAAGTTATCCGACTAGCACAGATACAGCAGGCAATCGAACGTAAACGTCATCAGATACACAATATAAAATCAAATACGATGCGTAACGTAAACTAACCACAGAAATCGAGCGCGATTTTCAAACCACTGTTAGCTCCATGAGTGTACTCTTCTTCATTCCGAATCGAACCATTAGGACCTCCAGTCTTGGTATTCACATCATAAGTCCCCGCATCATGCCACCTAATCAAACAATAATCCACAAAAGAAAGACCATTAGAACTAATCAAAGGAACAATCAAAATTATAACAAGAGGGAAGATAGTACAGAGAAGAAAAAGGGGAATAAAAAATTACGCCAAGCGGAGCATAATAGGAGCACAGTTTTTGTTGGCGATGAATGAGCGGAGTTCACGACGAGCTTTCTCGATCTCCTTGAGGTACTCGGAGTCGACGATTAGTTTTGCCATCGTGAGGGCCGAAAACTGTGAGTCTCTACTTTGGGTGATGTGATGAGATAAGATAGTAATTTATTTGAATATTGACCGGAGTTCTAATATGCGATTGAAGAACACCACTGAAGTTTGTTGCTGCTGGTAGTGGACTGGAGTTTCTTATCTATTATCTTTTTGGGTTTTTGGATTGGTGATAAATATGAGAGAACCAGTGGGCTTGGGAAGCGAGCCCATTGATGAGAGAGAGTTGAGATCAGGCAGGTATGGGCCGATTAAACGGTCACCTCGTCTGACGTCATTAGTTCTCTGCCGACTGTTTCGTTAGCAATTTGAGGAAATTATAATGATTAAAATTGATTTAATATCAAAACAGTAAAATTATGATTAATCGTTTAAGTTATGAAAGTAGATGAATAATAAGATTTAATGATTAAATAAGTTGTTTTAAAATATAGATTAAAGTGAATGGTGAGTGAAAATGAAATGAAAATATAATTTATTTTTAAAAAAATTTACACTCAAATTGAAAAATCTTTCGAAATGAGATGGTATCCAAGTGTTCCTTTTGCATTTTCTTCTCGATTCTTTTGGGGTGGAGATGATAACATATGCGCCAAAATAATTATAGACCGGAAAAATAACAATACACTTTCTCCAATTAGAATTAAATGAATATTTTAACTTGTTAGCTTTTACTCTAATTACTTTATGGGCTTAGATATGTATTTATCACTCTCTCTGCCAATTTTATCTCTATCTTTATGTTTAAAAGAATGCTTTTAAACTTTTTACTCACTACTAATTTAGGTTATTTGAGTCAAACTCATTTAACTCTAAACGAATTGAGTTTAGGTGCATAAAAGTTTTCGGCTCCACTTATTTCATTTCTTACAATTTGTCGAATTATTGGCACGTATAATTACATCTAAATGTTGATAGAAATGGCTCATATTTATCATATAAATACATGACATCCAAAGAAGTTGAATATAAACCGAAATACAATTATACAAAAAGTGAGACAGGAAATCTCATTTAATTAATAGTAAATAAAATAATAATTAAAAAAAGAGCGAAATGAGCCTGGATCAGAACACTTGTTTCAGAAAATGGCAAGCTCTGTTGAAATGAAAACAGAAACATGGGCTCTCCACCAAAATGTACACAACTAAACGATACATATTAATATACACAAGCAGCATACACAAATATGGGTGTTCTTGTAAAACCAAACTTGAAAAACATGTTTGCCGTCACAAACTACTTAATGCTCGCACCGAAAATGTTTAGAAAAGCTCGTCTCTTTTGTTTTATTTTTCCGAAAGGAACGAAAGGGAGAGATGATAAAAATCAAGATGTTCGCCACTGAAGCTCAATTTGTATCCGTCCATTCTTCGAGTCTATGAGATGAAACTTCTCATTTATCCTTTTGTTGCTGATGACATCTGCTAGACTGATATCAACATAACCCAATGTTTCCTGATTTCGAACGCCAAACCCACAAAAATATTCAAGTCATCAACAACAAATCAGCTGAATATCTAATGAATGGCATGATACTTGATATGTATTTAAAATAAAATTTAAAAGAGAGAGAGAGAGAGCATTTAGAACTTCAATTTCTCGAAGTGAAGCCAAAATGTGAAAACAGAAGCTTCAAAAAATAAGCCATATTGGTAGCTAGCTCAATACTACCCCAAATATTGTTTAATAACCGTCTAATTTAATCCAGATTACCGCATAATAACTACGGAAAGGTGCATGAAATACCTTGGGATGCAGCAGGCCAATTCTAGATGAGGTGCTATGTACCTCCACGTGTATCCTGTCTTTAACTGGAGGTTCATCCAACGTGAATGTGAACTCCTCTTCCCATCTTGGATCTCTGTTCTTCTTTATTTGCTGTATTATAGAAGTTAAAAGCTTTCAACAGCCAAATTGACAAAAAAAAAAAAAAAGTACCAATAACACCAAACCGAAGCAGGCTATTAGCACAATAATAATTCAAAACAGCAGATGGATCTCTCCGGAAGCAACCATTATGTTTAATCTAAGTTGCACGGACAAGGGACACGACACGGACGTGGGATACGCTTATTTTTAAAAATATAGGACATGGCACGGCTCAGACAAGTTTTTAAAAAATAAATAATTATTAACGTACTAATTTCATGTAAATATTAAATTGCACTACCTTTTATTTTCAATTAATCATTTAAAATAATTGCAAACTCCTTCACAACAATTGATGAACCCAAAGTAAAAATATAATAATTTTTTTTTAAGAAAAAGGATATTTGAAGAAAAGAAATGAAAGTGTTCCCGCGTGTCCTCCCCGTGCCCTGCCGTGTCCACCATCCAAAGAAAAAAATAGGACACGCTTCCTGCGCATGTCCTCGTCCATGAAGTATCCAACACGTGTCGGGTCCAAAATGAGGTGTCTGTGCATAAAAGTGTTTAATTGATGTTTAACAAGAAACTCCCATTCAGTCACAATTTACTGTTTTACTAAATTATCATTATAAGGACCTAATTTAAGAAGGGAAAAAAATAGGGTTAATTATAAATAATACACCTGAGGTTTAGCCCACTTACAAAAAAAGCCAATTATCTTTCAAAATTACAAATACCCCCTCAAAGTGTTACTAACACCTCCTTGAGGTTTGTAGTTATCCAACAAACATCCCTCTCTTTAGGGTGCAGTTTGTAAAATAAAAACAAATATCAATGTGGTATTTGTAATTTTGAGAGATACCTGGGTTTTCTGTAATTAACTAAACCCCAAGGAATAAATAATAAATATCCCAAAAACTTAATAGCACCAAGGGTAAATTTTCTGTGCGAAAAATTGCTATAGAAAATAAGGAGCAAATAAGTTAGACAAACACAAGCAATACAAAATAAGAAAAGGCTAGACTACAGAAGAAAAAAAGCTAGACCCGCACCTTAGTTTTTCTCTCCTCTCCTCTAAATATGAGACGCACATATGGGTTAGTGTGGTGCTTCCCTTCGACGTCTTGAGCTTCATGCACAATGACGACTAATACCCCTCCACCAGCTGGGGTGCCTTCAGGAGCCTTTTGTACCTCGCCCGTATTATCAAAATCTTTCGGCATATCTTCGTCCTTGAAAGGCTTATATGTCAGCTCCACCTCGATCTGCCCGCGCATCTTATCGTTTTGGACATCATTTGTATCCATATTCTTAAGAAGATCCAAAGTCATATATTTTGGTTCGTCATGGGGAAGCTCCTTCAGAGGGACAACATTCATACCCATCTTATCATGTTTGCCAACCTGAACGGAAATACAAAACATTGAGGTCGTGTTTGGATAAAATGGTTTCAAATCCAAATTTTAAATTTTCATTTATTTCAATTTTTTATTTTTTTTAAATCAATTTTTATTGAGTAAATAAAAATAAATAAATAAAAATATAGTTTTCATAAAAGTTTAGTATATGTGTAGTGCATGTGAAACGTGTAGTGTGTGAAATATGAATACCTGCTCCCAGTCATAAACAACAAGTTCCAATGCTTGTGTTTCGGGATCTTTTATAACCATGCTGAATTCTTCATTCCACTCGGGGTTCAAATTCTTATGCTTCACAGTAGTCTTCTTTGATGGAGCCTTCGATTCAGTGAGCTTCAGTTTCACATAAGGATCTGATGCACCTAGTAAGTCTTTCTTTTTCAGCTTGTTTGCCCGCAAAACCTTCACGTGAAGAATCCCAACTGGCTTCTTCATAGCTCTGATGGTTTAAACTCAATTAGAGTGTGCATATAAAGCTAGGGCTAAATATATAACTTCTACATAAGAAATACATACTTTGTTGGATCCAGAATTTGCACTTCGAGTGATTTAGGCCACAGATACATGTTAGCAACTTGATCTTTGATAAGCTCCTGCATGTGGTTTTTTCATGTAATAGTTAGCGTGTATTAAATTAAAATGCAAACAAATATTAGGTTTCCTTGAGACTTTCGCACTGATATGTATCTTGCTTTTCCTTTTAGAGTTAATCATGCCACAAAGATAGCTAGGAAGAATAAATAGATTGGCATATATTTTAGTGTATGAAAATTCCAGATCGCAAGTTTAATCCAATGTCACGATCCGCAAGTAGAAAAACGATGCGTACACCTCTTAGCTACTAACCAACTATATGCAACAGAGCTTTGATACCAAGGCAATGACAAATATAAGCTCTAATTCAGAAATAACAATTTTCCATTTCATTCGCGACACATGTTCAATATCCAGAGCTCATTTCTTTTTTTTTTTTCTCTAAACTCCACTCTCCTAAAGATGAAATAATACAAAGAAATGATTTCAAGAATTGATTAAAAGAGTTGTACCTGTACAAATCGGTACAGGCCAGGAATTGACATGAGATCAGCCCCCACAAGCCTTAGTCCAAAGTCAACATGAGGCTGCCAAAAAAATGGGGCAGCTTAGTACAAGAAAATGTCTTGAAATATAAAATTTCGCACGAGTATGAATATCTGAGCAAATAAGTACCAATACAATCACCTCAACTTATAGCGAGTAAAATCAAAAAGCTTCCCAGTGATCATGGAACACTAACATAATTACTCCCCTTTAATATTTGGCAAATGACAAAAGCACAACCAGTACATGAATGAACTTTCACAACAAGTTTCAAGGTACCAAAAATGACAACAGTTATCCAGTACTTGGTGATTTAACTCTCTCATAATTTGATTTGAAAATTGAGAGAAAAATATAAAGAAAGGGAAAGAAACATCACCAACCTTCTCCATAAGAGACACAAAGATCTTGGCAAAACAAGGAAAACTGGGAACAAGAGGCTTTAGGGTGATACGAGGTTGAGCAAAGACCTGCAAATCAACAACCTGAAACATACAGACAACATATTTATTATGTACTTAATTTCTTATTATGTATCATTAATTAACTTTTTTTTATAGGCTAATGGCCAAGTAAATCTAAAAACACCTGAGTTAATATTGATTTATAGTGTAGATGTTAAAAAATACTAAAGGAATATAATGGCCAATTACCTGAACAGTTGCTTTCAATCCAAATGCTCTAGCAGCCACCGTCACATTAGGATTCCCAGCCCATTTCAAGGAAGGCTCCATAATCAACTCCTTCTCATCAGTGAGATAGACCTTCATACCTGGCCATAAAATATTGCATCAAGAAAAAACAAAATAAAATAAAAGGTCAAGCAAACTAATGACAAAACTTCACTGACCTTGAAAAGTAGGTGGAAGAGATCCTAGCGTTAGGGCTTCGAAATCAACAGATTCAATTTTATATTTGGATATTTGCTCATCAATAATAGGGGTAGCGATGTTTTTGGCCGTCTTGCAAATCGCCTACAATAAGCACAAATAAGTAATGCAGAAAACAGATGAATAAGACGAATCGTAAACAAGACACAATTTTGTATGGATAAGAATACCTTGTCGAGGTAAGGCCACATAATCTCAAGAAACTTGTTGAGCCAGTCCATCTTCGTTGAAATATAAAAGGTAACATAAACAATTTATTACATTAAACAACTATCCCATAAAAATAATCGAATGCTTTCACCAGTAACCATGTAAAATGTTAGTGAGCAAACTTACACGATCATAGTCTGGATTCTTCACCCAAAAGGGTATTTCGGGAAGCAATCGCTGCAAACTTTTAGAGTCTTGCTCAGCCAAAGAACGAATATCAGGGTCCTGATAAAACCTTAAAGTTAGGGAAAACAAAAATCACATGTTGGTACCATATATTGCCAACTAATCTAGAACTACTCTTCCATATGATATGACATTCTTCCATTCAAAAGAGAATAATCCAAAAATAAACAGGAAAATGATAGATTATTCCAATGCAGGTATCAGAAAAATGTACACTCTAGATTGTTTCTCACCAAATCAATCCAATTGAAGAACAGAATGTTCGATTATTTCTTCTTAGGCCGAGTGCATAGAGCACAACATCCATGCTCATAAATAAATAAATAAGTAAATATGATCACTACTAACAGTGCTATGATCACTATCAATAGCCATTTGGACCAATTTCATCAATCATAATAGATAAATGTCATATCATTTTACAACTCTAACCCAAGTTGCATCTCACTATAATTTGATCCTTGATGCTACAGGATACCAATCAACAACATATCCACGATGTAAGTTCTATGTAAAAGTCTCTCTATCTTAAAAATAAATCCAAAAAACAATCAAATAATTACTGCAACTTCCCACTGAAAAAACAAATAATCATTTTCAAAGGTCTGCGCGAAAATAACAAACAGTAAAAGATACATATTCCTACAAATAAATACACACATATTCAAACGAAAAGAAAAAAAAATCACAAAGAAACTGCAGAGCGTGTACCTTAACATCGCTGGGCTGAAAATATATGAACAAGTAATACCCAACCACAACTCCAGTAGAAATCCCAACTCCAAATCCACAAAACCCCAATATTGTACTGATAAAACCCATCTCCGAAAATCGCTCTTACGAAATTCCAAGTGATCGTTTCTGAAAGTTGAAATCAAAGTTCAAACTCAACTACAGCAAACATCTATGCTCGTTCTGGGTCTCCAGCTATTCAATCAAATGTCTTCGAGAAAGTCCATTCAAAATCAACAACAAAATAATATCTATTTTCTTCAAATGTATATAGGCGTATTATTAATAAATGAGAAATTTAGCGAAAGACAAATGTACCCCTTATCGGTCTTGACGTGCAAGACTGCAATCAATTTTTTATGCATATGGAATGCGTGCCCTTTAATGTCATTCATGGATATTATCATATTGGTTACACCACGTTTTGAGCTTTTTGTGGAATGTGTAAAAGATAGGGCAGTGACTTTTTTTCTGCCGGAAGCAAAGTTAAATATGCTTTGACAAGTTTGTGGGCTTGTCCTGGTCCAGGCCCATTATGGTGGGCCGAGTTGCTTGTTGTGCTAGTGTGATGAAATACTGCCATTTGGGGAGGACTTTTATGGAGGACGTGAGTAGGGTGTAATCGAGCCGATTCGAGCCGAACACTGTCAGGCTCGAGCTCGAGCTCGACTGCAAAACTCGAAACTCGAGCTCGGCTCGAGCTCAAACGAGCTCAATTTTCTCAAGCTCGAACTCTGCTCGTTTGAAAACTCGACAAGCTCGAGCTCGAGCTCGGCTCGACTCGACTCGATTTACATAATATTAATTAAAAAAACTAAAAAGCATAAAATAAAATACTTAATATTAATTTTTATTATATATTTAGGGTATATATGTAAATAAGTGGGTATAATAAGGATAAAGTGGTAAATCTAGTAAAGCTCGATTAGGCTCGCGAGCCTATTCGTTAAGTATTACTGAGCTCGAGTTCGAGCTCGATACATAATTGAGTAGCTCGAGCTCGAGCTCGGCTCGATTAATCTCGAGTCGATTTCGAGCTTTTCTCGAGTCGATCCCGAATAACTCACGAGCCGGCTCGGCTCACTTACACCCCTAGACGTGAGACCGTATTATGTTGCAAAAAAATAATTTAGCAGCATTTGATTAAACAGACGGGTAAGTGCCCGTTTGGTTGAGGGGGCAAGATAGAACCAATTAGTCACGCCCCTCGTGATAGTACTATTTGAATTATTAATGTGTCGTGTTCGGTTGGAGTGAAAGTTGTTATTTGAACTAATCATAGTCATGGTCTATTAGTCGTTTGGTTGAGATGATAAAGGGGAAAATTGTACAAATGACCGTACTGCCCTCCCCATTCAATTGATGATATGTTTCTGGATCTCGAGAGGGGAACCTATTTTCTCTGCTGCGCTAAGTTAATTTAATTGGCCAGATCACAGTCCACGATCAACAATTCAATCCAGCGGCGGTGGTGAGAGGTCCGTATCTTCGTTAAAAGGTGAGTCCGTGCGGCTAATTTTTTTTTCTTATTTTGTTTACACGACTGTCAGTGTAAATTCGAGAAAAGTCGTCTCCTCTTCCATCGAAATCCAGGGGAGGGTTGAAACTGATCATTCGTGTTTTTTTATTTATCTATTTCTTTATGTTAAATTCATGTGGGTTTTATGTTCATGAACTGAATAAGAAATTAACTAACTAGGAAATTTGCGTCAGCAATCACAATTTTCTTTGTCTGGGATTGCAACTGTTGGACGGTAACATAGTAGGGTTTCAGATTTTAGTTCGATTGAGGACATTGCCCAATGGGCCTTCCTTTTTTTTTTATGAATTTTCGTTTGCATAAGAATATTTTGTCGGTACACTCTGCATTGTGCTTGGTTTGTTAAACTCTATGTTTTCACAGAGACTTGTAACCCCGTCAAAGGAATGGTCTTGACTCGGAGCTCGTCCTCGTCACAGGCGTACAGTCTGTCTTCCTCTTGTCGAACCTGCAACCTGGTACTCCCAAATCAGTGTCATTGTGGTATGGCGGTGAGGGTTCTGGTCTCGAAGACAAGGAAGAATACTAATCGCCGTGTTGTCTCGTGTCCGCGAAGGGGGGTAAAAATGTGATTCTTTTGCTGTAGTGAATATTTCTGTTGTTTTGTTGAGTTTTGTTTAGTTGTTAGTTTGTCTTGAGTCCGTTGGATCAGCATGTCGATGTCGCATTTCATGCGTTTTCTCATTCATTAGGTTGACGGGGAAAGAAAATCAAACTAATTGATGGACACCCGGTAGATATTGCTTGAGTTATTGTGTTTCGAAGTTAGATTTCTGTTCAATCTAACGCTCGTAATCCAGATTTGGTTACGATGTTCTAACTTTTTCTCGTATTATATTCGCAGGACAACAGATGTGACTTCTTCCATTGGCTGGACCCACTTGTCGACGAGTGTACATTAGAGTCGAACGAGTCGTTACAAAAACATGTGCTGAAGTACAAGGCAGAGTTGGATGCTTGCCGGACGCGTCTGGTACGGGCCTCACGTTTCACTATCCTCTCTTGGACCGTGACCTTGATTGCGGTTCTTTGTTCTTACGGGCTATTCCAGTTACACTGCCAATGCGAGTGGGCAGGTGGCGGTTTAGGTAGGCTAAAGTAGTCTACCTAGTTTGTTGGCTGTATTAAAAAAATAAATAAGACAATCCTTTCGGGCAGTGATTAGTTTTGTAATGTATGTATTGAGCTGTATGTGGGTCTTTGCTAACTCTGTTTAGAACGTAAGCGCTCGAATTGTTGTACTATAAGTTGCGTGGTATATCAAAAAATGCAGTGGTGTATTCGTCTTTATATCATTAGTAGTTGTTAATTATAACCCAAATGCCTCTGTGATAATGTAAAGTTGCAAGGACAAATATTTTCAGGCAATGTGCAATGGATAAATGGTGGATCCCGTGTGGCATTCCATTATGTTTCTATTTAATTATGCACTGCATTAGGATGTTGCATAATTTGATAGTTGAAAAAAGATGGTTTTAGTCAGACATGTATTGTCCAAATGCGGTATGATGTATGATGTATGCATGGCTCTTTCATTTCAGGAATATATTCCCTGTAAACCTAAAAAGGTAAGTTTTTACCTTGAAAATAAGTTAGACAGGGGAATATATTCCCTGAACTACATTACAGACAATAGTGATTAGTAAGTGAAGTTTGGACCATTAATGTGCAACTTGAACTTATCTATAAAAACACTGCAGCATTTGGTCAGTGCAAGGCGTATAAACCCATCAGTCCAAAAATCATTCTTTTCCAAATTAATCCCCGATAATTCTCTTGAACAAACCAATATGCCGAATGGCTACCCAATTTACCCGGTGAATCAGTCCGAATATTTTTACCGCTCGTTGGACTGAGGAAGTGGACAAGTTTTTCGTGAACTTGTTGGTGGACCAACGCAACCTAGGTTTGTTCAAACCGGGATGTGTAAACCAAACGTATATCCAATTCTGTGTGGACATTCTCAATATCGAATTTGGGACGGACTTCAACTACGGCTTCTGCGTCAACCGGATCGCAATCCTCCAACACCGCTACCGGGTGTTTCGTTGGATGCTCTCTCGACGCCATGTGACCCGCTGCGAGGAGACTGGTCTGATATGTGCACCATAAGAGGTGTGGGATGATATGTTTGAGGTTTGAACATTGGCCCTCCTTCTTTACGTATTTATACAACAAGTTTACTGTACTTACTGTATGCTCCTCCTTTGCGTATTTATACAACAACTTTATCGTACTTATTGTATGCTCAAGAAAAAATGAATTAATCTCACACCTATATCATTTTATTTGTGTCAATCATCTACAACAAGAACCTTTTTGTATTGCCTACCAAGTGCAGGGGGACCCGTGTTGGGATGACCTGCAAATTGTATTCGACGGATTGTACGGATCACAGCCAAACCCAAACGCCGTTGTTATAAACATCAGCTCCCAAAACGAATCATCTCGTGTCGCGGCTATGGCCCCTAACCCTAATACGGTTCCCCGTGCGTCCCCAAACCACATTTTCCAGTACTCCGCAAGTGGTGCTGAGTCCTTGCGTCTTCTGTGTGACAACCTCCTCGGCGGCTCCGGTTACACGTCTGAAAGTTCGGTGAACCAGCCGATTGCCTCACCGGAGCACGAGTCCAGCACTTGCATTTCTGGTACCAGGTCACCGACCCCTCTCCCTCGACCACCGCGACGTTACAAGCCATCACCATGCAAGGGATCGAATATATTTGGAAATTAGTTCAGAACCTGTCTTGAAGTGCGTCTGTCGTGCGTCCCTCTTGTGTCCACTTTCGTGATGTTCTACTTCCTTAATGTAATCCAGATTTGTGTTAAGTTTGCTTTTATATTTGTTAGCATGGACTTTTTGTCGTAGATATTCTCCATGCACGCGGATATGATAACTGCTTTCCGTCTTCTTAATATTGCACTTGTGTATTCGCGCTTCATTTGGTAGTTAATATAATATTTTTAACGTGTTTATTTTTTTCGTTATTTGGTAGAAAAAAATAAAATTTTAAACAAGAGCAGCAAAATGAACAACTTACTTCCGGTGGATAATCCTTATATTAGAAACCAACTGAAAAATTGGAAAGCCCATTACATGAACTAGATTGTTGAAAATAAAAACAAACTGACGACGTAGAGCTACACATACAGACCAACATGAAACCACGCATACTGCACTACACAACAAAACACATAAACACCAACAAAGGACCAATAAGGTACAAAAGAGACTAGTTAATAAGTAAATAATGACCCACGACTCATCAATCAATGACGTCGGACTTGTCGGACTTGGCTTCATCGTCGCTCTCGTCATCGGGAATCTGCGGATCTTCGTCGGAGGACATTTCTTCAATGGCTTCATCAACCAACGCCGATAGACGGTCGGCGTCCACCTCCTCCCCGTCGCACTCTTGGTTTTCTTCATTGTCTGATTCCTCGCTATCTTCAATGACAAGCGGATTATCTGGGCTGAAACCCGGGCTGTGAGCGTCTCATCTCAGCCACGCCCAAAGAGCTCTTGCCCGCATACTCCTGGTTCTCACCATCCTCCATTTTTAGGTTTCAGCTGTTCACGGAATAATTTACAGAAAGCTAGATATGGAGAATATAGTGTTCTAGGGCTGCGCTACCCCCTTTTATATTGGAATAAAGGGGGAAGGAGGTAGGTCTTTTGTTTAATGCACACCTAACCCTAATAATTGGATGGACGTTTTTCTGTCGAAATGAATACAAGTCAATGAAGGTTAAATAAATACACTTCAAAACGCTCTCTAATGATGACAAAATTGGAAGTTGTGCAGGTATCGTCCCGTCGAGAAAAAAAAATTATTTAATAAGCCTAACTCTTTTGGATTTTTCTTTGCCACTTTGAACTACACACTCGACGTTGATGTTGGTATTGCGAAAGCTTTGTGACATAAAATTTGTTTAATCCCACGCATTATTTTTTTCCAAGTTTTTTTTTTTATCTTCAGTGAATTTATATTTTGCTCGGGTTATTTCAGACGCAATTTTGATGTAACATGCCAAATTGATTCATTGTCGAAATTGGAAGTTGTACAATTCCTGTGGAGGCAAGTCTAAGGTCAAATTTATTCTACTGGAATGTAACTTTATGTGTAGTATATTGAAGTACATTAGATATATATTATATTAAAATAAAAACATTATATTATATAAAAAATCGCATATAGATTCGAGATATTGTATTAGATAATATCGGTTTAAAATAAAGATTCTAGCATACGAGATTTTTTTTCATTTTAATATTTTTACACGTTGTCGTCTGATAATACTCATTTCAACTTGTGTACATTCAAAACTATTTATACAAAATCCAATTAATTTTGTGCGGCTCATTAGTTAATGGTCCAAATGCACGATCGAGTTAAGTCTTTCACATACTAGCACACATACATCGACGATAAAATAAAAACATAACTACAAATCTGTGGTTTCTGYGCAAAGTGGCATCAAAACCATATGTTTTCTAAAGCGTTCAATACTTTAAACCATGCCGTGAATATTGGGTTTAAACGGTGCCATACACGAACCGTATACCGACATCAGGGATTAATATGACAATGTCATCAAGAAGGGTTGTGATGTTAGACCAGTTAAAGTCGTCCGTCAAGCAGCATCTTTACCATTATTGCCTTGTTCTCATCGTCGAGGCTGAAGAAGAGATCCGCGTCCTCTGAGCTACTGCAGAGTTTCTTTGACACGGCCAGCTTGTCTTCAGCACCGAGAGCTGTCATCTTACTAATTGCATTGAACACCGAATTCCGCTGTTTTTTGGCATCCTATTGATACCCAATTCGTTGCGCGATGTCTCCGAGGCGGGTGTCGGTTTTCTTGCATAACCCTTCAAGCAGGCTGTACATCCGATCCTGAAGTGTATCAACTTGGTTCGTGATCTTTCGTTTCCCCCTTTGGGCAGAAGAGCTGCTCTCACAGGGCCTACGACTGCTGGCCCCGCAATCGGTCGTTGGACTACCACGATCGGAGGCAATCGGGCCGTCGTCCTCCCGCTCATCCATCGGCACCGGGGTTGGGGGATGGTCGGTAACGACATCAGCGAATGCCTGCGCGTACTCACCGGTCGCGAGGTCCTTGCCAAAAATCTCACACCAGTCATTGTACAACGGCCATGATTTGAATTTCATATTTTTGGCTTGTGCGTCCTCCTGCGATACCGTTTTTGTAATTAAGACTTTCAAAAAGTGATCCCATAACGTTATACTGTAGCTTACAATATATATTATGAGATATGGTAACATACACCAGTCTCTCTTATATGTCATCATTACTATTATTAATCAACGTTATTAATATTATATTAACCATTGTGTCAATCGGGGCTAAGTATATAAAATAACCAAACCTTAACGTATGCACTCCAATGGGCATCGTCCTTCACCCCCACGGTGTTGCTCGTGTCATCCTAAGAGAAGCCCGAACGAATCAGCATCATCGTAAGGGAGCCGTAGTTCTTCTTCCACACGTGAATCTTCGAGCTTATGTGCGGCTCCGCTCTAATGTCTGTTCCCGGAAATACACGGGCCATGGTTTGCTCGAGTATAYGAGTGTAGCCGCTTCGAAATCCATTCTCACATTTCCATYCACGAACCACGAGATCCTTCAAAGYATTTGCAAGGGMMTTCTCCTCCGCAGGGGTCCACACACGTCTGGTAGACCTCCCGGGGTTCGTCCTKCCCACGCTAGCGACGGAATCCATAAACACCTACAAATGCAGGTGGAGATATGATTATTTGAACGTAAATATGTATGGAGGAAACATGCACCAACCATTCTGCCYAAATATCATCACTTGCGRAAATTTTTGAAAAGTACARAAAGTAAASAAAATTTGCTTGGAATTGAAAATCGTGACATACAAATAATATAAGGTCAAGCCGTTCAAGAACACCCATGCAATCAGATATTAATTCAGAAAATATTAACGAYAGACGGACAGTTTAAATAAGGAATTAATTCCGTGACRAYAATAAAACACCGAATAACTCCTAAATAACTACACTCAGAGTCCTCTCCACTCGTTGTACATATTCACAGCCAAGTCATCCCTCCAATTCGTCCACGCTTCGGTAGGTTGAACCGTGTCCACGAAATCCACTTGCTGCTCGTGATCCAATTCCTCGGCGGCATCAGGTTGCTCTAGGACCAATGGATCCACTTGCATCGCTAAACGAATATAATTTTGTAGGAGGCAGCATGACATGATGATACGGTTCTGCGTTTGTATAGGGTAGAACGCGCTGCTTCTTAAAATCGCCCACCTTTGTTTTAACACACCAAAAGTACGTTCAATCACGTTTCGTGCTCTCGCGTGCCTTAAGTTGAATAACTCTTTGTAGTCTTGTGGACCAAAAGCATCGTTCGACCACTCCTTCAGATGATATCGAACCCCTCGATAAGGGGCCAGGAAACCTGGACCGTTGGCATACCCACAGTCACACAGGTAGTAGTTACCTGAGAAACCAATTGTTAGTGAATGCCCTTACCACCTAAGTAAATTGAAGTTCATTGGGATATCGCCGTACCGGAAGGGACCCTAAGCCCATTTGGCCAACAAATTACATCACGCAACACCCGACTATCCGCCGCCGACCCCTCCAAACCACTTAGTACGTAAGTGAACCG
Source organism: Phtheirospermum japonicum (assembly GCA_014905375.1). Lineage (NCBI taxonomy): Eukaryota > Viridiplantae > Streptophyta > Magnoliopsida > Lamiales > Orobanchaceae > Phtheirospermum > Phtheirospermum japonicum. The sequence continues at coordinate 684,665 of BMAC01000178.1, forward strand.
CATATCACGGTTACATACGCCCAGCACGTTGACGGCTAATCCTCCTTTATGAGTTCTGTAACGCGGCTGCATGGTTAGTGGGACACGCACCGGGATATAAGTTCCATATAAGGCTCCTAAACAACCCTACAGTAGAGTAAATCAATCCGGTCATGTTGACATTGGTTTAATCAACAATGTCTGAAAATAAAGATAAATGGTGGAAAGTAATCACACAATCAATTCATGAATTTTTTAAATTCAAGTCTTACCTTAAACCATCTCCATGTTTCGTCTGTGCATAACTCGTCTACCGGGCTTAGTTCAGGTGTAAGAACAGTATGCAATCTAAGGACCGCTTCAAGGACTCGGTTGAAGTTAATACTGACAGTGTGTCCAAACCATAAAAAATCAAACTTTAATACACGAGTTTTCTTATGATGTGCTAATACCGACAAAAAAATCGCTACCATCTCACTAATCTGCACGTTCCGACTACTAACTAAACCACCTACATTTTCAAGTAGAGCGCACAGACAACCGAAAGCATTTCTATCCATCCGTAGGTTGTCTATGCACGTCGTGTCGTCTACATCGATCAGCCGGCGCATCAGGCTTATTTATCCAGGGAGCCTCTCAGACATCCTATATCGAACCATGCCACGAACGCGTCGCCGACGGTGTCTTCGTGGACTAAGGGAGCTCAAATACAAATTTACTAAGAAAAATATTAATTTGACCAAATGGGCTACTTCTTCGACGATAATCGCCACCTGCACGTCCTCTTCTACGATGTCCATCCTAGGCAGCGCAACTTAGGAGGTACGAGAAGAGTCAGTTAGGTCAGTTTAGTATGGGAATTTGCAAGGTTCTGCCTTTTCCACAATACATACAATTTAGCCAAAATATAAACGTCGATGCTGTATCAAGAGGAAAATCACAAAATAAAACAATATAAAAAAAATAAAATAAAGAACAAATGGGTCGCAACTGTAACCCATGCCGAACAATAAATTCGCAACTCTCGTTTTGAAGAGTGGGTGGAGCCTTACATAACAGACACTTCATAGTGCCAGGTCACCAGTCTCATGCCTACCAAGACGTTACTCAAACACACAGATACACTTAAAAACATGGTAAACATTCAATCAACATTTCCGATTATTTGGTCAAACTTCTAAATTTTCGTTGAACAAAACAAAAAGAAATGGCTCATCTAACACACGAACATGATGCAATACCTGGTTGTATTGGCCGGTATTAGCTTCTGCGTAACCCGTCGATGCCGGATCTGCCACCTCTCCTCACAAAACTGGCCGAAATTCGAAATGGGAGAAAAATTAGGGCTTCGATTGTTTGATGTGTTTTAATTACCTCTGATCCCTGCTGATGCAATTACACAGACCTCTGGGGGCAATCATGCCATTTAAAAACACTTTCTGGGGGCAATTAGGTAATTACACATGACGGATTAGGTGGGATATATAAATCCCACCCCTCCCCCGAGATTACTTATCAGCCAAAAGAGGGACTTTGTCACGGGCCGCGTGATTTATCAAAGGCCGCTAACTGGGAAAACAACGTTGGATTAAACAGGATATCAGGCCCAATCCTACCCAATCCCCCTAACCAAATGGGCACTAAGGGTTTATATACCTACTTAGTCCATTAGATGTTGCCAAATTACATTAGGCATCATTTTATATCGTTCAGTTGGGCGTCATAGAATTTCTGACCATTTGAGGGCTTTGTTGTACCGATTACGATGTGACACTTTTTTTTAAAGTTCGAAGTACAACGCATCTAATGGTAATTCAGATATTATACTATTCCACAATTTTTAGAGTGATGTTCATGTACTAGTATATCTTACTAATTTAATACTCGTGTAATTATAAATTTGTGATAATTACAAATTTTGATGTAAAATGAAAATTTCAAATGATGTATTTTCAATCCTTGTCAAACATGTCTAAATTTTTTTATTAATTATTAAGTTTTTATTTTCATGTGTAGATTCAATTAGTTAATAATTTTATTTACATACATATAAAAATTCAAAATAAATCACGTTCTAAACCCGTGCCTAATTTTTATTTATTAATTATCATTACATTATTTTCTATTTTAATTTTTAGATTGAATTCGTTAATAATATTACTTACATACTTTGAAAACCTAAACGGATGTCATACTCTCAACTCGTGTCGCATTGTACCGATGTCTAATCAATATTTAATAGCAATAATTATTATTATTAATATTATTATTATATAAATTTATATTTTTATGTTAGATCGAATTCATTACTAATATTTAGTTACATATTTAGATTATTTCAAATAAATCTTAATTGACCTATATAGAATATTTAAAATTATATTAATTTTATTATAAACACTACTTATTTAATAATTTCGTAATAATTCTTTAATTAAAATTATATCTTATGTAATTTATCTTTTAATTAAAATAACTAACTCATATCTTTTCTACTAACTTTATTGACTTATTTGTATTTTGATATTAGGAGAATAAAAAGAAATATTGAATTAGATAAAATATAATAAAAAAATATTAAATTGGGTAAAATAGAATAAAATAAAAATATTAAATTAAGTGAGATACAATAAAAGGAAAATATTAAATTATGTATATATTAGGCTCGGATAAAACCTAAGCAATCGAAATACCATAACTTTTTATTTGTCAAACCAAGCATGTGAAACAGACACACGCATATTATGCGGGATTTGAAAAAGAGTAATGTTCATTAAAAATACCAAAAGTATAATATTGAAAACGGTACATACAGATCGTAATATTATTTGTTCTGTTTTCACAATAAATAATTCTCACACACAAATCAGAACATTGTTTGTTCTAATTATAGTATGACTGGTTTTCACAATTAAGAATTGTGCAAGTTTTTTACCGTGAGTCACAAAATTAGTTGTGATATATCAAGAACATTATTTGCTCTAATCACAGTAAGACTAGTTTTCAGAATAAAGAGTTTTTAAGTTTTTTTTCACCTTGAGTCACGAAATTAGTTGTAAAGTATATCAAAATACCCCAAACTTGACGGGAAAACCCGTAGAAATTTGAGTTTGAAAAATGTAAAATATACAACACCCCCGTGTTACATGTGAATATGTGATATAAAAATTAAAATTTATAAGATACTGATAATTCTATTGAAAAAACGTCGTGCATCTAACTTGTAGTATATGTAATATTTTTTTTTTCTGCATAAGATAATAATTTGTTCATATAGATATATAATATGTGTATCAATGCATTATATTGGAATTAGATAAAAATATTTAGAATATATTTAATATTTATTTTTCTAAGCATAATAATTTATTATTAGTATTAATATTATGTTATGTTTTTTTGTTTCACTTTGTTTTTATTTATTTTTTTGGGTAACAATAGTTTTTTATATATTTTTTTAATGTTATTTTCAATTTATTATATTAGGATTAGATAAAAAAATTAAGTTTAAAATTTTTTAATATTTATTTTCCTTTTGTAATACATTTATATAACTTATATTTTTCTTAAATAAATATTTAGAATTATAATAAAATTATTTCAAATGTTATTGTAAATAATAATTAAAACTTATATAGAATTTTCTAATTAGATTTAACTTATTTATATTTTTATATTAGAAGAATAAAAGTAGGATATTGAATTGGGCAAAATATGTTAAATAAAATATTAAAGTAGGTAACATGTAATAAAATACAAATATTGAATTAGGTAAAATATAATATTAGGAAGTATTAAGTTAGGTAAAATATAATAAAAGATAAAATACTAAATTAGGTTCGGATGATACCGAAGCACCAAAAGATTTTCCAAAGCTATCGAAGCGTGGGAAACAAACGCATAAAATAAAAGAATTTTGCATTAATATATAGGGGAGATAGCATCTACGTTGTTTATGAATTTTAAATTATATGCTTTAAAATTCCCAACAACTTTTGTAAATAGTCTATTATCAATTTTATTTTATTTTTTCCTTTTCCTTTTTTTTTTGTCATCAAAGTTGAAAGCAACAATTTATTAATTTTATATTTTAATTTATAATTATAAATTAATAATACCATAAATCATATCACATATATGCTGGAAATAACTTATTAAAGGGAATGTCTAGTTAAACAGTTCGAATGTGTTGATAGCTTATTCACCTTAATGGTTCAATTAGTTCATTTATACCGCTTGGTAAATATTTTTAATTTGTTCATGATAAATGTGTAGGACTAAAAAGCTTTATTTTGAAAAAGATACACATCGTATTGAATAATTTTTTTTTTTTTCACTTTTCCTTGTAAAATACTATTATTATATTAACATATTAAATTATAGTTCTCCTTAAATATTATTTCTAGAAATAAAATAAAATTTATTTATCAATGTAATTATTTTGGTATCATTATTTTAAAATATTATTTTAGAAATTCTTTATTTATTGTTCTTAATTTATTTATTATTATTTCATATTATACCACTTGATCAAAGAGATAGTGGAGATGGGATAAATTATAATAGAGCGTGTTCCAATCATCATGTTCTGGGTAACATGATGCGCATTTTGTAAACCTAGTATTATATGTGTAGGAATTTGGCTTTATGCCAAGTGTGAAATTGAAAGTATTAATGTCCCAAAGATAATTAGAATTAAAGACATTTTACTTGATCAAAATTACTATATATATCGTTATATATAACGTGTTGCATTTATTGAATTATCGCTTTGATTATTTGTAATTATTCATGTAAATGTTCTCGTGAGTTAATGTTGTCATTGACATGGTGAGATGCCACTGATAGAACATTACTTTTAAAATAGCCCCGACTAATGATTATCAAGATTATGATATTGATAATAAAATATATGTAGGCATGTGGTCTGCATCACGTTCACATATAGTATTGGTAAACCTTGCTGATAAGTTATTTGTTGTATGTCTATAAAATTATTAGCAGATAACGTGTGTGATAATCCTTTAATTCGAGGTCAATACGCACCTTGTTTAGTGAGTGGTGTACTTTGACCGTAAAAAATACTTGCACTCATTTGAGGATAGATATGGCTAGTGTAACGCCCTGATTCGGATAAATCGTCGAAAATGATTTGTATTTTAAATAATTGAAGAAATCTTGGCGTCACAAATAAATATCGAGTTTCATAACAATAACATTATAAAAATTCATAATTTCAAAATGATCAAGTTTACGCAGCGGAATATTTAAAAAYAATAAAAACAAATTGCTATCAGTGGAAAACGATAGCTAAAGTACTCTAGTTCCACATTCTTTCAAGAACATACAAAAACAAAACGGATAACGAGTATCCCTATTCCTTCCTCGTTTCCCATTCACTCGATATTCTCGTTTGTACCTGAAAGAAAAACATCGTTGATTTGGGATGAGTTCAACGTACTCAATAGTTACACCGACATACCTCATGCAAAATTATACAAACTCAGAAATAG
>BMAC01000178.1:690533-731957 GCA_014905375.1 Phtheirospermum japonicum
GTTCGGGCCTGGAAACGGGGCTCGATTGGGGCTGGACGGGAAAGATTCCGGTTGGTGGTTGTGTTCGTGGGTTCGGGCCTGGAAACGGGGCTCGACTGGGGCTGGCGGGAAAGATTCCGGTTGGTGGTGATGATTGTTGTGCTAGAAAATTGGCAGACGGGTTGTGGGAAAATACGGGCCTCTGCTTGGGGATGAAGAAGTTGAAAAAAAAGTTTTTGGACAAAACCAATAATCTTATTACCTCACCTATTGTATTTGTTGTTCAGTTTTCTTTTAGAAAGGAAAAATATGAATGTAGAAGTTTTGCTGAAAGTTGGAAATGTGTTGTTGGTTGTGGCCGTAAGGTTCAAAAGGTGGGTTTAGCTTAGTTGTTTGTGGCTGAAACATGAAATGTGGGGATAAGGCTGGGTTTCCTTTATATACTCTTATATTTGGAAGGTTAGGGTTAGATTTTGGTGGGTTTGGGCCAAGTTTATGACATTGGGCCTTGAAGTTCAAAACCGTAAATAATTAATAACGACCCAATAGATTAACCGAATAATTTCATAGTCGACCCAACAGTAATTTGACATTAATTTTTGTAAACGGCTCAATGGTAATTTAAATAAATAATCGAATAACTAAAATACTAAATAATTATAATAATTTTTATAAGTCGATAATTATAATTTATTTGATAACCGAGCTATTAATTCGATTAAATAGAATTCGTAAATTATTTGAAACCAATAATAGAAAATTGTTTACGGTGACGAGCTTGGGACTAAAATTATATTTTTAATGCACAATGATAAATAAAAATATGAAAATGTGAATTTGATGCATGGGTGTTACAGCTCGTGTTGGGGACATCATGATGCAAATGAAGGTGGTAGTTGAGTCAAGAAAAAAATCATCCCTCTATTAGAATTTCGAGAGAGATCACCCGTAATCTCTATATTAGGTCGACTAATGTTATTGGCCAATGCAAGAGACACGTTTAATATAGAAGTTGAGTATGGTCTAATTGTATACTAATAAAGACAAGATAGAGCTATTGAGATAGACACTTGTATAAATTTTAAGTTTAATCAAGTGATTCGTAATGAAAGCAATTTCACCAAAGTTTTGTATAGATGTTATGATTCGCCGAGTTCAAGTGAATGTTCATTATATATTGAGTTCGTCCAACTAAGCCATATAGGAGCTTTATTTGGATCATCATTTGATTGATGTAGCTTACAATCAAAGAAAAAACGTATCTTTAGATGTCAATCTATTAAACTCCAACAATATGTCATTTTTAAAATAAAATAAAAAGATTCATTTATTAGGGATCGGATTCATTCTATAACCCGCTAACTCTAAGAGGAAAAACAGATGGAGATATAATAAGAAAATTAAAAACCGATGATTTTGAAAGAATGAATGGCGGATAGACCAATTTAACATTACAATTTTACGCCATAAGGTATGCTTAAAAAAAAATTTAAAAAAAATCTAGAATATGGTTTGCCCATTCAGAACCAAGAAAGAGGAAATTTTGCTGAAATTGACATCTAAAATAAACTGCAGTAATAATTATTAGAATAAGCAACTTCGTACTATGTTGCTTGGTTTTCAGAACATGATTCCAAATGCTAATTCAATTACATTCTTGACACTTGCCAAATGAATGTTATGCATGATAAAATTTGTATTTCGATAAATAAATAGATAACAGGGCACGAAAATGTAATGCTGAACATGAACCATCCGTAAGCATCTCATCCTTGAATTCTTATTGGGAAATCAAAACAACAAAGAAATAGATTCCGTACCCTCAAATATACATTCAAAATCAACTAGTCACTATTCCTTCGGTATATATGGAAAAACCCTATTTATCAAGAAAATTAAACCCTACTTTCAAATCACCTAACCACAAAACTTTCATCTTCCTAAATCCTTTTGATAGTATTAACACTTCAACAGAGAGAGAGAGAGAGAGAGAGAGAGAGAGAGATTGTTACAATAGCATAAGAGGAATCGTCAACGGACCACCTTGTCATGTCCCCTTCCTGACATTGGAGCAAGACACTCGACAGAGAAAGCTTCAAGTCCACCTCTTGATGTCCACCGTCGCCACCCCTTTCTTGAATTTTTTTTTTCAAGAAAGAAAATTAAATTTTTGAAAAAAACAAAAACAAAACAAACACACACACACACATACACAAATGAATCAAGAGTTTAATAAGGGATGAAATGTTCTGATAAAAAATGATTATAAAAACACTGAGCAAGTTTATTAATTCAACCTAAAAAAAATTATAGAACTCAAGTAAATTGAAAAGCAATATTGTTCAAGAACTTTGGCATATAAATAAACCAAATAGGTGAGTTTCATTATTTGTTTGTTTTTTTATAATAGAACAAATACTAATTTTATTGCATTTCGTATGATCAATTCGGCAAATGACAATTATAAGTTCAAGAAATAAGATTTACCAGTCATGATAAGCGGAACATGCAATCAATCATTTGAAGACCAACGAAAATTACAAACTTATATGAGATATTGGTGCTTTATAAGCAGATTCCAAAAAAATTAGAAAAGACGAAATAAACGAAATAAATTTGATAATACACAGAAACGATGCGTTTCTCAATCGAGTTTTTGTAAATGAAATTCGGTAATAAATTATTAATTAACTCACCAAAAATGATGGAAAGGCAATGAGTATGGCCTAGTAAAATTAATAACCAATATATCACACACACAAAAAAACAAAAAACCCAGTATAATACGATACACAAATAAAAAACAGTGCATGGATCAAAAACAGAAGATTCAAGTGAATTTGGCAGGTTCATAAATATATTTACATACTCAATCCCACCTAAAGCTGGATAGTGATAAAGCACTTGTCATATAAAAAACATAATGGCATTCATTTTTCCTAGATAGATAACTAAGCAAACCATAAGATAGGCCAACCAAAATAAAAAACATCATATAAAAAACATAACCAAACCAAAATAAAGAGATAAATAATAAATTAAATCTATGGAAATTTTAACTCTCTAGAAGAACTCTTGATTTTCTTGGTTCCAACCTAATGCCTAAATATTCTCAAATTAGTAAGCAACCACAAACCATCGAATGAAATTCAAGGACACAAATAACACATTCAATCAAAATTAGTTTTGATTGAAACAACTACAAAAAATCCAAACCAACTATAATCAAATTAAAAATTCAAAAGAAAAAAAAAACTTAGTCAAAACAAACCTATTGAGATACTGGTCGATATTCCATAAACAAAATGAAAATTATTGATGGCTCATTTGCGATCACTTCAACCAACATATCACTTCTTCCCACCATGTTTGATAATTACACTTAATCTGCTATCGCGCTCGCATGTTCTTTAGGCCAACGATTTGTAGATGAAAGGGCTGAAAAAACCGAAACAAAAATTAAAAGAGGATTTATGGAAAGAAAGATCCATCTAGAGGTAGAAAAAAAAGTAAATGAAAAAATTAACCAAAATTGCACTTTTGTGGTTGCTATTTATTTTGCTCTCGCCGCTAATGTGTTCTTTAGACCTGCAAAAAGGTTTGAATGAAACAAAATTCAAAAAAGAATTTGTGGGGAAAAAAGTTCCTTAGGCCTGAGATTCGTAGATTAAAGGAATGGAAAAATGAAAAAACCTCTACAAAAAATGCACATATCAATATACCTTATCCAATCGTTATTCTACATCAAATATAAAGCGAAACTAACAACATAATAAAATTGATATCGATACGATAAAAAACAAATAAATATTCTCGTGAGTCCATTTATGATCAGTTCATTAGCCACGTAAGAAAAATACTTTGTGAATGAAATTTCCACCTCCGGCCATTTTTCGAAGACGATGAAATCTAAAAAAAAAATTTGAGAACGATATACAGATCTTTTTTTTTTTTTTGAAAAAGATCTGGAAAAAAAAAAATGATCTGAAAAAGGTTGAACCAAAACAAATCTGGAAAAAACTTGAGAACGAAAATTTGAAAAAGAAAAAAAAAAAGATCTGAAATCGCCAGATCGAAAAAAAAAAAAATCTGAAAAAGGTTGAACCAAAGTGATAATTTTGGCGATCTGAAAAAGATCGAAAAAAAAAAGATCTAAAATCGCCAGATAGGAATTTTTTTTTGAAAAAGGTTGAACCAAAGAGAGCAATAATGAAAAAGGTATTGAAATCGCCATTTATGATATGGTAGGGATCGGAAAAAACAGAATCGAGAAATTTAACAAACTTTTGAAGAAAAATACAAATAAGAAAAAATTTAGAAAAATTCTGATGCCCAAAAAATACGGCGGATCTGAGAAAAGATTCCAAACAATATTCCTTACCAGAAAATTTTATGATATATCAACATAGCTTTGAAAAATGTTGGAATTATCATAGCTAAAATGAGATTTAATACGAAGAACAAATCTGTAAATTTTTGGACCGGAAATTTGCTTGGAAGTTTTGGATAATTTTTGGGTTTGTTGGTTGGATTTTTTTTTATAATTGTTCAGCATTGTGCGAGGAGAAATGGCCCGAAAAATTGCTTCGGGAGGCTACAAAACTTTATTAACAAAAATAGTTTTTTTTTTTTGTTATTTATACCCCCCTCAAAATTTTGGCATCTTATTAAAATAGACCCCATTGAACCACAACTCGACACCTCAACTTTGTAGACACCTCACTGGGCCACCTATTTCTCGGAATGCTCTTCACTTGACAACTCAACACTAATAGTTAACACATTTAATAATAGTGGTGGATTCAAATATACAAGGTACAGTAGAAATCTAAAAATATGTTTACAAATATATATTTCCAATGAGAATCCTCACTTATTTGCGAAACTGCGAACTAATACTTTTATTATATACGATCAGTGTTTTTTTATATAACCGCAGTGCTTTTATAAAATATCAATTATTACACCATCGGTACTTTTATTATATAATCATATTGCTTTTAATCAAATAAGGAAAAATACAAAAAATTTAATTAATTAATTTAATCAGGTCTAATGCCCATAATTAACATTAGGTTCACGTATAACGCAATGGTAATCACACACACACACACATGTTCTTGCACACTCTCTTCGACTAATTAATATTTTATAAAGGAAATTAAGAGGAAGATGATATAGAACATGTTTTAAGTAGGAAAAACTATTAAGAAAAGCAAAGGTACTTGAATGGATGGAGGCGGATAAGATATTTCGAGACATGACTTTTGAAGTAATGGTGTGCCCAATCACGAATTGGATATGGAGGTGGGCGAGTCATGTTTTGTTATTGAGAAATTTAAACTATTTCATGAGATTAAATAACGAGACAAGATTAATTATTACGAAACTTGTCATATACGTCCTTGAATGCAAAATTATAATTGATGACGAAAAATCGTTGATTCCATATATGAGACAAACGCCTTCTGACGTTAGAATACATTTCAAATTTTAGCGAAAGTAATTTCTCTCATGATTTCCTATACGATGGTAAAAATAAGAATAGGGTCAATACCTGTTGGACATCATTTTTTATTTGAAAATCCTGTATTTAATTATATTCAACTATATATTTTTATTTCGCACGTTAATAATCGAAAAGGTGAAGATACAACGACCCGAAATAAAACATGACTAATAATTTAGTGTACATATAAATATTTAGTAATACATAATTTTAGAGTTTATGTATGCAATATAAATTTAGTTTATAATTTATTCCATATTTGTATTTTTCTGCCATGGTGTAAAAAATAAACTAATAAGTCTCTAACAAGAAGATTATAAACGGGGAAACGGAGAGAGCAAACCGTCACAATTCACAATTAGGGTTTTCATTTTTCATTTTTCTATTTTCAAGATATCTGTTTTATAGTCATCCCTTTCCCACCTATTCTCTCGTCACTTCTGCTATTTTTCTTGAATTCAACGTTCGGTTATCTCGGTTACACAACTCGAGTTCAATTCGCATCATCGATTGTATTTCCAATCGGCTGAATTCAATTGGTATTGATTGATATTAGGGTTTTGTATTGAATTAGGGTTCTTGGTTGGCTCAATTCGTAAAAATTCCCTAATCGTGCAATTGGATTTTTTTGTACTAGATCTTTCTTGAATCTCGGTCGCTGTGAAATTGTGATGAGACGAACTATGGGATTGATCGAGCGCCTGACCGCCGATTAATCGGCGACATTTATTTTCCGATTTTTTGTAGGTTTGTATGGAAACTCGGAGCCGTAAGCGGGCAGAGGAATCCACCTCATCACCGACCTCTGGCCCAACCTCACGCGCCACCAAACGCTCTCGTAATTCCTCAACATCTGCCACCACCGCCGCCAACACCAATTCAATCTCCACCCGTTCACGCACCGGCGTCCCAGTATCTACTTCAATGGACCCTACCCCGGAACCCTCTTCCGCCACCGCCTCTGCGTCCACCAATCGCCGCCGTGGGAAAGCCCCTAGTAATAATAAAATTTCGGATAATAATAATAATAGTAGTAACAAACGTAATAAAAGTAAAGGCAAAGGTAATTTGGACAAGGGTAAAGAGAAAGAGTCTGAAATCAGGCCGAGAGACACAGGGAGGAGTTTAGGGTTGAACATCAACGATGATAATGATGGTGAGGGCGGATCAGGGAATTTGCCCTCGAATTTGGCTTCTGCCAGTGCTCTGCAGGGTTTGTTGAGAAGGATTGGTGCTAATTTGGACGATTTTCTCCCAAGCGCGGCCCTAGGGTCCTCTCGTCAGAATGAGACGTTGAAGAAGATTTTGTCGGACTTGAGGGCTGATGGTGAGGAAGGGAGGCAAGTGGAGGCTTTAACACAGCTCTCTGACATGCTATCAATTGGGACAGAGGACTCTTTAGGAGGATTTTCGCTTGATTCTTTTGTTCCTGTGCTGGTGGGGTTACTTAGTTATGAGAGTAATCCGGATATCATGCTTTTGGCGGCTAGGGCTCTGACTCACTTGGTCGAGGCATTGCCCTCCTCTTGTGCTGCGTTGGTGCGTTATGGGGCTGTGTCTTGTTTTGTTGCTAGGCTGCTGACTATTGAGTACATGGACTTGGCTGAACAGGTGAACCTGCTGGGATGTCACTTAAAGCTAGCGATTATTTAAATTACTATGCTGTTGTTGTTGACTTGGTTGTTAAGGACTGTTGGTGATATAATGAATTGATGTTTTTTTTTTTGATTTGTTTGAACAGTCACTGCAAGCCCTGAAAAAGATATCTCAGGAACAACCAACTCCTTGCTTGCGTGCTGGCGCACTTATGGCTGTGCTTTCGTATCTTGATTTTTTCCCCACAGGTGTCCAGGTGTGTGAGCTTAAAAGTGGACACTTGTATAGTTATCTCTTTTCCTAGTTGTAAGTTCATTTAATTGTTGGAGTATTCTAATTTCTCTCTGATGATCCGTCAGAGAGTTGCCTTATCGACCGCTGAAAACATGTGCAAGAAACTACCTACAGATGCAGCTGATTTTGTAATGGAAGCTGTTCCATTGTTGACTAATCTCCTCCAATACCATGATGCAAAGGTGATTCAAGATTTTACAGTTTGATATTAACTAGTTAAAGTAGGTGTATTAATATTATCACGCTTTCCCTCTTCTCCAGTAATGCATGTTCTTCAATTTATTAACAGGTTATAGAACACGCATCAATCTGTCTGACACGGATTGCCGAGGCATTTGCTTCTTCACCAGAAAAACTTGATGACCTCTGCAGCCATGGTATTGTCACGCAAGCTGCAGCCCTGATTTCTTCCAGTGGCTCCGGAGGTGGTCAGGCTTCCCTTGGCACTTCTACATACACGGTGAGGACAATAATTGATTTTGGTTAAGTATGTTATTGAGAGACTGTATATTGAGCTTTTCTTCATGCAGGGATTGATCCGGCTCCTATCCACTTGTGCAAGTGGCTCTGCTCTAGGAGCAAAGTCGCTCCTCCTCCTTGGAATCAGTGGCATTCTGAAAGATCTCTTATTGGGGCCAGGCGTTGTGGCAAGCATGTCTGTTTCACCTGCTTTAGGTAGACCACCGGAGCAGGTATGAACCATTTCATTGCACAGCTTGTGTCCTAGCCGCAGTTTCAGGTTTTGCTTTGTGGTAATATAAATTGTCGGAAGGTTCTGCAATGTGGTTATTTTGCTTCTAAAGTTTTGGCAGGATGAAAATTTTATGTTGTATCTTAGAACTACTATGTTCTTTGGGGGAATTAAGATACTATGTGGGGCAGCAGCATGCATGATCTGACTAGATTGCTTTGGCAAAAATATGAATCCATTTTTGATCTCCATGTTAATAATGACCAGGGGCGGAATTAGAAATTTTGAGTCGTTAACAAGTGTTAACATTATCTGTACTACACGCACCTAATCATAAAGATTTCGTCAGTGCAGTTTTGATGTTTTTTAGATGCAAGTGTGTAGTATTTGTATTTGGAAGTTTGCTGTACTATGCACACTTAGTTCATTGATTGTTTTGTGTTTGCAGGGTTGTTCTTTGAATTGTTGCTTATTACATAAGTCTTTTTGACCTAACACCTTATCTTCCTATTCGGTTGCGGATTTGAGATTTTCAATGAGGTCAAATAATTGTTTTTACTTTCTAAGTAAATTTGATAAATATATTTCAATATTTCTTTTTCCCAACCTGGTCAAAAGCCCATTAGGTGCACCTTTCCCTACCTTACCTTTTGGTTGAGCCAAGGCCTTACCCAAAGTATTTATTTGAGACTGATTAAGTGAGAAAGCAAGCATTTTTTTAATATGTTAATGAGGTAAAATCAGATCAATAAATTTCAATATGCCTTAATGACTCATGTGTGTGTGTTAACATACGATTTGTGTCAGATATTTGAGATTGTGAACCTAGCAAACGAACTGCTTCCACCATTTCCTCAAGGAACAATCTCTCTTCCAGCCAGCAGCAGTTTGTTTGTCGGAGGTTTTTTGCCTGGGAAGGGTCATGTAGGAAGCTCTGGTCATCAGGAAGATTCCAATGGGGATATACAAAAGGTTTCAACTCGTGCAAAACTGTTGAATGAACAGCCTGGACTTCTTCAGCAGTTTGGGATGGATCTCCTTCCTGTTCTGGTCCAGGTCAGTTTTTGATTGCACTCTGCTTTTTTTTATTTTAGATTAAAAAAAATAGCTTGCTAAAATCTTTCATGGTTTATCATGCAGATCTATGGTTCCAGTGCGAATGGTCCTGTTCGCCACAAGTGTCTTTCTGTTATTGGAAAGATCATGTATTTTAGCACTTCGGAAATGATCCAATCTTTAATGAATGTCACAAACATTTCAAGGTACATCGATTTACTTACAACACTTTGGTTCGCAAGATATGTTTCTTGACAGGCATCATAAGTGCATTTGTTTTGTTTTTGTTTGTGTAGTTTCTTGGCTGGGGTTTTAGCTTTGAAAGATCCTCAAGTCTTGGTGCCTGCCCTTCAGATAGCGGAAATCTTGATGGAAAAGCTTCCCGACACTTTCTCTAGGATGTTTGTAAGGGAAGGTGTTGTGCATGCCGTGGATGCATTGATACTTACTGGAGATAGCAGTACTCCTCAACCGTCCTCCGGTAAGAAAGTTAATGATTCTATTCCTGGATCATCACGTTCTAAGCGAAATAAAAGACGGGGTGCTAGTTCTAGTTCAGATGCAAATCTTGTTGATGAATGCAACACCCCCACCCCAAGTATAATTTCACCTGCACATTCGGTGGAAACCCCAACTGTCAAATCATCAAGCCTTCGTGTGACGGTGAGTGCACGTGCAAAAGTGTTCAAAGAAAAATATTTTCCTTCAGATGCAGAGGCCAGTGGAACTGGGGTTATGGATGATCTACTCCGCTTAAGGAATCTTTGCGCAAGATTAAACACGGGGATCGATGAGCAGAAAAAAAAATCTAAGGGAAAACCAAAACCTACTGGTACTCGACTTGGTAATATTTCTGCTAGTAAAGAGGAGCAACTGGTTGAGGTGATTGCTGAGGTGCTGCGAGAGCTTAGCAGAGAAGACGGTGCATCAACGTTTGAGTTTATGGGTAGTGGAGTTGTTTCCTCCTTACTTAATTACTTTACCTGTGGGTATTTCTCCAATGAGAGAATTTCTGAAGCCAATCTGCCCGGTATTCGACTCCAAGCAATAAAAAGATACAAGTCTTTTGTATCTCTTGCCCTTCCTTCAAACGTTGAAGGGAATGTTGTCCCTATGAGCGTTTTGGTTCAAAAACTACAAAATGCTTTATCCTCATTGGAGCGCTTTCCACTTTTGTTGAGCCACACTTCCGGATCGTTAGGTGGGATTAATCTCGTCTCTTCTGGTCTAAGTGCTATATCTCAGCCGATCAAGCTGCGTCTTTGCCGAGCACGGGGAGAAAAAATTCTCCGTGACTACTCTTCAAATGTTGTACTAGTTGATCCATTGGCAAGTTTGTCTGCCATTGAAGACTTCCTGTTGCCAAGGGTTCAACGAAATGAGACTGGTCAAGAGCCTGCAGGTACTGGCATTTCATTGCCAACTGCTTCCACACCTGCTTCTGGTTCTCAACATCGTTCAACGCGGTCCCGAACTTCTGGCAATACAGGCGAAACAACTAGAAATAGTCTATCACAGGAAAAAAAATCAAGCTCATCAAAGGGGAAGGGAAAAGAAGTCGTGAAACCAACCCAAGAAGATGGGAAGGGACCTCAGACCAGAGGCGCTGCTCGCAGAAGATCAGCTCTTGACAATGATAGACAAGTGAATTCAGTGGATGGGGACACCTCTTCCGAGGTATGCTTTTTAGTGTATTAAGACTGATGCCAGTGAATGTCTAGTTTGACTCTCTTAAAATCTAGCCCTCTGGAGCAGATTCTGACATGGTTAAATGTGCATATATTTGAGAATATTTTCTGTTAGGAACACCTATTAGAGTATTTGTAAGCAGTTTTTGTGTACAAACAAAATGAGAGGCTTGGAGGTGGTAATTAGGGGGTAGATAGACAGGGCGTAGATAGATTTTTTGACAGGCCAATGTGAGAGTATCTTGAGGTGCTTTCACTTTCCTAATAGAATTAGAGTAGTTAAATGTCTTGCACTCTTCTAATAGTTTTCTTATGAAGAAAATGGAAATCATATGTTATCACTTACCTGCGAGTAAAATCAGGTAAAATGCATTGTTTGCAATATTCTTGTCTGAGCCTCTCTCTAATGCACGCCCACGGAAGCACACACATTTTGAACTCAGCTGATGTGTCTGTGTGAGTTCTTTACAATGAAATAAGTTCTCCAGCTGAAACTGAATCCAAAGTAATTTTATCCTTTTTCTCTTCTCGCGCCTTAGATGCTTGCTGGCTCAATAATAGTTGAACTTCTATATGCGGATACAGATGAAGTATTCGTCTATTTTGTTTACGATCTTTAACCATTTTTTTTGTATTGAAAATTTATTTTTCGAGTTGAGTATGTTGCGGGTCCTCTGGTTCTCAAAGTATTACATCTGCAAAATACTGTATCCTGAGTTATTTTGTTTTGATCTATTGTGCGAGTTGCAGGAAGATGAATTGGACGTTTTGCCTGTCGAAATTGATGAGGGATTGGTAATTGAAGATGATTATATTTCCGACGATGATGACTACAGCGACGAAGATGATGACATGGATGATGTATGTCGGTGTATCCATTTTCTACATATATTTGCCTTTTTTAAGTTCCTTGTGTATATTAAGTCACCTGAGATTTGCAAATTACAATCCTGGGTTGAAATGTTTTATCAAGAGCCCATAATAGTATGTTACTGGTTGTTATATGTTTGGTTTATACACCAATATTTAATATTGGGGGAGTATGCTGGCTATAAAAGCAGAGATCTACTTTCAGGTTGTAACAAGTGCATAAACCAATTAGCTATATGAGGCTGGTGCTTAAATTCCCAGTTGCGTTGCAGTTAAATTTCATTGTTAGTGTTATTGCGTATTTGAGCATCTATCATGCTAACCAAATCAGGTTGTCAATTGCCTCGAAATTGTTAATGTATTTGTCTTTTCTCATTTCGATGGTTTTTCTGTATTTGATTAGACGGAAGTTCCTTAAAAAGTTCCGCATTCTTTAAAAGATTTTGAACAGTTCCTGTAGGTTGAGCACCCCTTTCAAGGAAATATAGAATAACAAAGTTATAGCCTATATTGCCTTGTACTTATTTCTTTAATATTGACAGGTACTGAGAGATTCACTTCCGATTTGCACGCCAGACTCAGTGCATGACATTAAATTGGGCGACTCTTCAGAAGACAGTCCTGTACCTGCTCCGAACGATGGACAGAACAAGCGAACCGGTAGTTCTAGCAGCAGAGGTACCTCAGGAAGAGGGTCAGATTCCAATGAGTTGATGAGTGGTAGTCCTTTTCGTTCAAGCGGTGCATTGTCCTTTGCTGCTGCTGCTATGGCTGGACTTGCATCTCCTACTAACAGAGGTTTAAGTGGACGCAACGATCCTCCAAAACTAATATTTACTGCAGGTGGGAGGCAGCTGAATGGACAAACGACCATTTATCAGGCTATTCAACGACAGTTTGTATTGGACGAGGGTGACGATGACAGGTTTGCTGGCAATGATCTCGTATCTAGTGATATTCACACTATAATGTACCAGAGAGCAGATATGCAATCTGAGAAGTCTTCGAAATCTGCAAAAGCTAGTGTTTCTAGTAATTACGGCGCTGACTCATCCTCGAATCACGCCTCTCTGCTAGATAGCATTATGCAAGGGGCACTCCCTTGTGATTTGGAAAGAAATAATCCCACTTACAATATTTTAGCGCTATTACGCTTACTGGAGGGTTTGAATCAGCTTGCACCACGTCTGCGAGTCGAGGCAGCGACCGATAGTTTTTCCGAGGGGAAAGTTTCTAGTTTGGATGAACTAAATACCACTGGAGCCAAAGTTTCTCGGGAGGATTTCGTAAATAGCAAGCTTACTCCGAAATTGGCTCAACAAATTCAGGATACACTAGCACTCTGCACTGGGTCCCTTCCATCGTGGTGCTACCAGCTGACAAAAGCTTGCCCCTTTTTGTTTCCTTTCGAAACCCGGACTCAGTATTTCTATTCGACTGCTTTTGGATTTTCTCGTGCATTATATCGGCAACAGCAGCAGCAAGGCGCTAATGGGAATGGATCCATGAGTGAAAGAGAGGTTAGGATTGGTAGACTACGGCGCCAGAAAGTTCGTGTTTCTAGGAATCGGATACTAGATTCTGCTGCAAAGGTGATGGAGATGTATTCTAGTCAAAAAGCTGTTCTCGAAGTTGAATATTTTGGCGAGGTTGGGACAGGATTGGRGCCTACGCTGGAGTTTTACACTCTTTTGAGTCACGATCTTCAGGAAGCTGGATTAGGAATGTGGAGGTTAAGTGCGGCTGATACTGTTCACTCGCCTCTTGGATTATTTCCTCGCCCTTGGTCACCCAATACGGATACTTCGGAAGGTAGCCAATTTTCTAAAGTTATCGACTATTTCCGGTTGCTTGGGCGAGTAATGGCTAAAGCTCTTCAAGATGGGAGGCTTTTGGATTTGTCGATGTCAGCAGCTTTTTATAAGCTTGTACTTGGTCAAGTAAGTTTATTTTGCTGTGGTTTCTTAAAGTATTCAGTTTTTTTAACCAACATTTGTATGTTCATGAAATAACTGTGTTGCAATTTCTTAATTTTAAAAGGAGTTGGATTTGTATGATATCATTTCCTTCGATGCCGAACTCGGGACTACTTTGCAAGAATTGGCAGCTCTTGTCAACAGAAAAGAATACTTGGAAGCTGTGAGAAGCTATAATCCAGAAGAGCTACGCTTTCGTGGAGCTTCTATTGAAGATCTTTGTTTAGATTTCTCCCTTCCAGGCTACCCAGAATATATTTTGAAACCAGGCGATGAATATGTATGTCGTGTGCTTATCTATTCCAGGCTACCCAGAAGATTTATTCTTCTTCTTCTTCTTCTACTACTACTATTATTACTATTACTATTATTTATTTATTTTTAATTTAAGTTTTTCTGTTTTCTTACTCTACTGAAATTGACAGGTGGATATGAGCACTTTAGGAGATTATGTTGCCCTTGTGGTTGATGCTACTGTAGGGATTGGGATCATGCGGCAAATCGAAGCATTTAGATCTGGCTTTAATCAGGTTTGCTGTTCTATTAAATTTTCTCCCTTTTTTTTTCAGAATTATCTGCCCGCTCTGTTTCTCAAACTTGAAAAATAATCTTCTTGCTGTGTTGCCTATGTACTATTTAAAGTGATGTATGTGATAATGCGGTTACTACTCTTCAATTGGCTGTCAAGATAGTGGTAATCACTGTTCGATGTTTATGGGCATGTCTTATGCGTTGTGTTGATTTTTGGTTTTTAGGTGTTTGACATCTCTACTCTGCGAATATTTTCTCCAAGTGAGTTGGACCATTTGCTTTGTGGTCGCAAAGAACTGTGGAAGGTAATAAATAGTGCCTCAAATCGAACTTGAATTTCTCATTTGACTGGTCTTAACATATTTATCTTGTAATGCAGGCCGAGTCGCTCGCAGATCACATTAAATTTGATCATGGATACACATCAAAGAGTCCTGCTATTATCAATGTATGTAAACCTTGAATACATAACACACACACACATTTGATTACAGCTTATAGAGTAATTTACCTCAACTACCAGTCTACCCCAGAAGTTTAGCCTAATTACAGAAAATACCTCATATCTCTCAGAACTACAAAAAAAACGGAGAATTTGTAAATTTGTCAGTTAGCTTCTAAAAATAAAATAAAAGACTGAATGTTGAGGGTACTTTTTAATCAATAACGAAATTAATTTCTCTGGGTCCTGCACATTTATGTCAAATTTTAATATATCATGTTATCAGCTTCTTGAAATCATGGGTGAGTTCACTCCCGAGCAGCAACGAGCCTTCTGTCAGTTTGTTACTGGTGCTCCTAAGCTTCCGCCAGGTGGTCTGGCGGTGCTGAATCCTAAGTTGACTATTGTCAGAAAGGTACACTTGCTTTGTCTTGATTTCTACTTACCTATCTCTATTCAGCGCTTATATATATGTTGTTGGCAAGCTGTTTAACTATTGAAACAGCTTTCTTCAAGCACAAGCAACTCGGCACAAAATGGCTCAGAGTACGCGGATGATGACTTGCCAAGTGTGATGACGTGTGCAAATTACTTGAAGCTTCCACCATACTCCTCTAAGGTACGATTAACGTGACAATTGTATTATATATTCTCTTCCTTTTATGCCCTCCATGTTGGCTCGTGTTATTCCTCTAAGGTACGATTAACGTGACAATTGTATTATATATTCTCTTCCTTTTATGCCCTCCATGTTGGCTCGTGTTATTTTTACTGGAGATGATAAATAATACTCTGGTTTTTAGCCTGATCATTAATAAAAAATAGTTCAAGTATCTTTCAAAGTTATAATTACCCTGTAAACATTTGTTCCTTTCTTTCAAACATCAATGGGGCATTCCTTGCACATTAAGGGGTACATGTAATTTTGAACGATAAGTGGAGTTATAATTTGGCTAAACATTTGGGGTAGTATTTGTAAATGTTGTAGATACTAATGCATTTGTGTTTTTTTTTTGGTGGCTTAGGAAATTATGTACAAGAAACTAGTATATGCCATTAGCGAAGGACAAGGATCTTTTGATTTGTCATGAGTTGTCAGGCAGGGAGTGGTGTGGTTGAAAAATGGCAATCAGATAGATGCTAAGGATGAAGGGTCCGCTTCCCTGCACCTTTATAACATGTGACCCAGTCAAGGTCAATTGTTTATTTTGAATTGAAGTCCCATATTGTTTATCCTGAGTTCTTTTTCAGATTTTGCAAATTTTTTATTTTTATTATTATTATTATTTTTTTGTAAATTTATACTAAGAGCCTAAAATTCATCTACTCTGGTCTTTTTGTCAGGTTGATGAAATGCTGCGCTCAAGGACTGGCATGTGGATATTTTAGTATCTACCTAAAGGTTGTAAATAATTAGGATATTTTCCTAATAAACGAATTCACCATTTTTCTTGCGTTTACTAGTTTCTAGCCAATCTTCGATTTTTTGGGACATATTGAAATAAAAAAAATGATGTATCGGTTTAAATAATTTGCTTCTTGTTTTAGGCCCTGTTTTGGGTTTGTAAGCAGGTGGGAAATATTGAAAAGAGTGGGAGAGAAGAAGTTGGGGGAATTGTATACAGATTTTCTTTTGAACCAGATTTTTCTCTTTTAAAGAAAATACAGAAATAGCAATTATTATATGTTTAATATTTTTGTGTCAAAGTAGACTGTGTTGTGCTTATGTATGTATACTTGGTTAGAATACCCGATTACGTTGGCATATTGGAAAAAGACATAAATCATAGAATTTATATGAGAAAAATATTAATTTCATAAGTAAATTATTACTATAAAACAGAATTTTTATGAGAAAAGCATTAATTTCATAAAGTGAATTATTAATACAATGATAAATATTGTTCGGTTTAAATTTTGGAAAACCTCCTACGTTGACTGTTTTATTAAAAAAATCTCCAATTATTTTGAGTCAGAACCGTGATTGACTGTTTTATTAAAAATGGTGTTGACTGTTTTATTAAAAATGGTATTGTAGTTGTAGCATAAAATCTCCAATTATTTTGAGTCAGAACCGTGATTGACTGTTTTATTAAAAATGGTATTGTAGTTATAGCATAGAATCTCCAATTATTTTGAGTCAGAACCGTGATTGAACAGTGATTTTCTGTAAATTTCATATATTGAATATCTTATTAAATAATATACATATAATATTCGTTTAATACACGCAATTTGAAATATTATGATTTTAAATCAAACACTTAAGTTGACCCTAAAAACTTAAATGGTAATATATATTTATATATATGAATAAACTAGATGGTATAACTTTTATTTATACATATCAATCAATCAATTACAATTCATATTATCAAATTTAATAAGTATTTAACTATGAGGTGAATTATAATTAAATGAAGTATAACAGAGTTTGTGGTAAACTTGAAGATAATAAATTATTGGCAAGTTAAACTATATTGTCATCATTTATATTTAACAAATTAACCAATAAAAAGCTTATGGCTCGCCGATGCAATTAAATAGAATATAAAATGGGAGAAAATATACACCAATAACATATTTGATGTAATTATATATATATATATATATATCAATTAAAATACTTAAATATTAAAATTACTACATAGGACAAACGGATTTTATATTTTTTTAAACCTAAAAATGATATAAATTCCCAACTTTCATATTTAAATGTGTTTAGTGTATAAAATAAATAAAGTCATGCAAAATTGGATTTGATTGAATTAACTTAAGGATGGAACTTGGTGTATTTTTAGATTAAAATTTTAATTTAGAGAGTTTATTTCATCTTTCATTTAGCCCAGATAAGATTTTCATATAATTTAAGAAACTCAACAATTAATAATAAATTTACAAGCAAGCAAAAAGAAAAAAAATATCTATTATAAATTTAAGAATATGTAAAAACAACAACATAAGGTTTAAATAATTAAGGTCTCAAATTTGGCAATCAAATAATTGCTTGTCAATTAAATCAATCATATTGACTCAAATGGTGTTAAGTTTAATAAGAGAATAAGTTTTGATTGACTTAATTTAAGGATTGATTTAGGTGTGAGTGTTTTTAAATTCAATTGTTAATCTAGGAAATTTATGTCATCTTTCATTTAGTCGAAATAAGACTTTAATATAATTTAAGAAATTTCCCATTTAGCATCAATTAACATTAAATTTATAACAAAAAAAAAAACCTTATAAAATTAAGAACACGTAAAAATGTATAATTTTGAATAATTAAGGCCTCAATTTTGTCAATCAAATAAATGTTTGTTAATTAAATCAATCATATTGACTCAATTTGGTGTTAAGTTTATTAAGATAATAAATTTTGATTGACTTAATTTAATGATTGATTTTAGGGTGTTTTTAAATTAGTTATTAATTTAGAGAGTATGTGGACCATTTAGGGCAGATATGGTTTGCTTTGAAAGCGTGATTCACATAAAAATTGTATTTCTGACCTTCTAATTATATTGATTATAAATTAACTAACTCAATTTTATTAATTATTTCTATAATATATAAAATTCAATTATAAACATCCTTAGATTCCTTCGGAGTTTTTTTAAAGGATGAAATGAGTTGTGTATTTCAATCGTGTACAATAAAAATAAAGTAATTGAAGGAATGTGGTGAATTTAGGAAATTTGTTTTAAATGTTGAGTTTATGATTATACAAATTAGATTTAGACAAACATGGAAAGTTTGTAATGACAAAACTATATATTTAATCTAATAACTCTAAAATGAGGATATTTATTTTAATTTTTCTTTAATCATTCTAAAAATTAATTTGAGATAAGTATGAAGATTTATATTAATTATGCGTAATCAGTGGAACATTTAAGAAATATTTTTTATGGATAAATATAAGCGTAAACGGATCGACAAGAAATAACCGATAAATTTCTAATGCGTTTCTTTACACTTACCAAAAACTATTTCTAATGATTTGAAATTTATAAATGCAATATTTTGTTTTCATTAACCAAACAAAGTCCTACAAATGAATGTGATGATAACCACCTTGCCTGAGTCAAATCAACATTCGTTTTGTTCAGATTATCAAGCAAATCAACAGAGCAATTCCTATTGCACCGAATCGTATAAATTATGATTACATCTTCTTAGCCACTTGAAAACCATCGACAAAGCGTATATTTACTGAAAACGTATCGTTTGGATCAAGAAAGGGAAACAAAATGTATTTCTCTTATAATTATTTATTGTGATTAACCCAAAAAGTTATCTTTTGAAAAAGTTATTTAAAATTAATCAAATTCATGCACGATAGTATCACGACAGTAGAATTCATATTTTAAGAACAAACCATCATTGTCACTACTGCAAAAATTTATTTTCTTGACAAACATATTTTAAGACCAAAACAAACAATTAAAATTAAAAATAGATTAAGGAAGAACTACCTTAAACAAAAGAGTGAACATGTCCATTAACACAAAGGCAAGTATTAAAATCAAGATAAAGGAAAGAAATTCTGAAACTCAGTATGAATTAAAATACACACTTAGAAAAAACACACTAAATCATCCCTTAAACGTATAAACAAATTATAAAACTAATGAGTATTTAGAAAAAAGAACTCTTCCTGCCTAGAAACGTATAACCAATGAAGCTAATAATTTGCAATAACTGTTAATCATTCATATGTTTAGCACACTAAAACCAATATCATAATCTTTCAATTTTGTGGGTCGCTAATACAATACGAGACTCATCATCTCTGTCATTCAAACAACATCGACACAATTTATTGTAATAAAATTAACAAAATTGAAACTGGTGACGAAATAAATATTGTCAATTTTCTAAAATTTGATTACACTTTTTCACATCACCAATAGTTAGGAACTTTGAAGAATTTACATCACAGTAATGTCGATTGTTGATGCTCTCCTTAAATTGCATTTCCCCTTTCAAGATATTTGATATCAATGGTGAGATCGACTATGAAACACTTCAACAGATATTTAAAAATAAAAAACCAGATCTCAAATTAGAATGAACAACATTAAAAGACACAAATTCTATGAATAAACGGCCAAAAAAACACATATCGAAATCAGAACCATCAGACAATGAAAAAAAATTCAAGAAACTAGAATCGAAACACCATCCCAAATCGGAAATTACCAACTAATAGTGCAGTGAAAATAGGTAAAACAATTCATATCGAAATTGCACAGCCACACACCTAATTGATAAAAAAAAATCAGAGAAACAAAAGTAATCTGGATCGAACCATAATACCAATATAAATGATAATCGTACTCAGATCGAAATGATTTATTTATACAAAAACTGACAATTAAAGGTACATCAATCGTGCGTCTAGAATGATTGGTCCACAAAAACTCAATTTGGAATCGTTGTTCTCGATTGGAAAAAAAAAACCGATTGTCAATTCTTAATTAAAACATTGATTGATATATGTTATTTGCAAAATAATCTATTGTAACCGAATCCCTACCTCAGTTCAGATAAGAAAATACCAAACTGAAATTAGGGTTGAGAGCTCCTATCCCATTGAGATTTTCCATCTGGAATTTCACATGCTCAACAACATCCACTGTCAACGACGAAGGAAATCATGAAGCGAGTGATTTTGTAAGATCCACTGATTTTATAATCATTTTGCAGTAGAACGAATTGAAATCTTCAAAGAATTGGGGATATGTGGATTTGTGGAAGGGGTTTAGAAATCTTCGATAATGTAAAGGATTTGTGGAAGGAAATTTGGAGAAGAGAATCGGCACAAAATCGACAGAAGGTAAACCCTAGATAAAACGAAAACAAAATTATGAAAAAAAGTGTTATTTTATACCAATAAAAATTTTACGAAAAAGGAATATTTTTTTTAGAGAAATGATGTAAGGATACCACATTAGATTTCTAATACACCAACAAATAACACATGTAATTGAATCGTTGTGAGTTTGACACATAAATAAGATGTCAACTGAATTAACAATATGAGTTGATATACATGTATAATTATCGAATTATTTTATTTTGACATTCCATCTGTTTTGAATTAAATGACTTTAGATTCAAATAACAACATCAAAAATTAAATTTTCGTTTCAATGAAATAAAGTTGAGCATTAATTGTAAATTGAGAAATATGAGATTTTTTATGATTTGTATGGGCAGAGAATTGAAAAAAACCCAGTTTGATGATATGTAAAATGATATTTAATTAGAAAAACAAATAACAAGCTAAAATGTTGTTTAAAACGAGTGGAGTAATATATTGTCCTATTGATAATATGAACAAGAAAATGGAAATCTATTTCAAGAATCAAACCAATTAAAAAGGGAGAGGTCAGCTTGTCAATATGAAAACAACAAGTTAGTTTAATACTAATAAGAAAACTTTCAAATTCCAAGATGTTGAATAATCCTTTAAAAAAACGTGCATTTGGCCCTATAAATTGTGTTTGGAGAGGTAACAAGTTAGATAGGGGTGACAGTTTGAGGCATGACCGATCCAAACATGACACGGAGTTATAGACTTGGGTTGAGTCTTATTGGGTGGGCTGGTAAGATAAAACACATTAAAAAAATAGTCAAATATTGTACTAGCCTGAATATTACACGATAAATTTGATAACGCACGATAATATTCTTAATTTTTTCATTTTAAGTTGATTTACTCATTATTTGTATTTGTGATCTTTAATTTATATTTGTCATGTGTCATAATTTTTAAATGTAATTGACTATTTTTATTGGTAATGTTATAGATATACAATTAAATTTATAAAGTAAGTCATATATTTTATTATTATGGGTATGGGTATTAATTTGACCACGTATCGTATCGCTTTGTTTAAATTTCAATTTCCCGGTTTAAATTTCAGTTTCTACATATTTTTCGTGGCCATTTTCATATGGTGTAATGGTGTATCTACTGGGCTCGATTTTGAGCAATAGTTTTCTACGTTTGATTGATTCTTATATTGCTCCCAATGCATTCATGCAGTTAATTAGTGCTCTTTTTCACACTAAACATTTTGCTCATCAAAGGCTATGATATATTCGAACCAATAGTTGTTTTCAATCACTACTTATCTAAGAATGTCTACCCCAATGTTATACAATATTATTTAAACAAGGTATTTATATAACACAATACGGTATTTGACTTATAATATAATCTATTTTTAAGAGAAGGTATTATAATCTATGAATTTCAAACCTTGATTCTTCAATCAAATCTTAATAAATCAATAACTAAGTAATATAAAATAACTAAAAAAAACTACTTAATACAATTAAGAATTAAATTAATAAAAGTGATATTATTAATTTAACTTAGAATTTGTAAAACTAAATACGACATGTTTAATAGTAAAAAATTTAGCCTTGGACTCTGGATACAATTGGATGACATTTCATCTTAAAACTTTGAAACATGGGGAGAGTAGTGATGACATGTATATATATATATATATATATAAATAAATAATAATGAATTTTGTCGGAGTATATATGAACCAAACACGTTACGAGGCGAAGAAAGAAGTAGATAGTTTTTAAAAAATAGACTGGTATCCAATCGCCCTCAAATTCACTCACTTTCACTTTTTTCTTCTCCAGTCATATTTATTTACTATTTATTTCAATAAACAAATAAATCAATCAAATATTTATTCATTTTCGTACTAACTATTATTACAAATTTCACCATAATGAAGTTTTGCTATTATTAGAAAAATAAAAAAATATATATTAAAAAAAGGGAACAAAAAGTTACATCTGAACTAATTGACCCGTCTACATAATTTCAAAAAAACAACAACAACTCAAAAGCATCACAAACTTGACATCAATAGAACTTAAAAAAAGATTCAAAGATCACTCTTATTCTTAGGTGCACGGTCGCACTTGACTTGAATCGCCAGTGTTTTCGCGATCTCCGGGCACGATTCCTTGCCAGCATCAACGAGCTGTTCCCTTTCGAATGGAATTGTGCAGGCCGTCTTTCCCAAGCATAGCTGTTTGATAAATTTTTGTTAACAAATATGCATGCATTAATATTGTAATTAAAAAAAAAAAAAAGTTACCTTTTCGATAGTCTTGTGGACTCTGGTGGAATCGCATGGGCCGGGTCGGAAGGCCCCACAGGCGCCTCGGCGTTACCGAAGCTGGCAAACTCGACTTTCTTCATGATCTTGTTGTCGTCGGGGCATGTCAGATACGCTGCCTTGATTGGGTCAGTAATATTACGGAACTGGTTATCCTTCCTTTCCCAGGAGCTGATGTGTGGCGGGTGGTACTCCGTTATCACGCTGCAGATCGTGTCTCTGTTCACCGTCTGGATTTCGATCTGCTCCGGGTTCCCGCCCGACTCCTCGTACACCACCAACAGGTTGTCTTTGGGTTTCAAGTACTCTCTGGGGATGTGATATTCATTCTGGGTTGGGGTCCCAAGTGGTGAGAGGTAAGACACCCAGTAGCGTCCGAGGCTTATGCCATTCACCCAGATCATACCCTTTGCCATGCTCACCATCTTTATTGCCACCGGGCTGTCCCCTTCTGGTGCATCAAAATATGTCTTGTACCAAGTAATGGGCGAAGGAGTTGCATTCCCAGGAACCCACTTCACTTTCTTTGATCCCTCCTCTGTGTACAATTGCAGCTTTTCGCCTTCCACACCAACCTGCACCTCAGCTCATTTTTATATACCATTAATAATTAATTTAATAATTGTTGCAACATTTAATTATACTATATATTACCGCTTGGCCCCAGTAGTTATGGGTAATATCAATAGTTCCGGACATCAATCCTTCCAGTGTGATAACTTTGGGCCCTGCGAACCTCTTCTCCATATAGGCACCACTATTCTACATTTTGAGAAACCCCCCCAAAAAACGTCTTCAATATAATTTCACTTAAATTAAAAAAATAAAATAAAATTTATTTATAGGTTAAATTACCGGCAAACCAACTGTCATTGCCAAGATTGAGACTTGGTTATCTCCAACCTTCAAGTTGACAGTATTCTTGAAAACAAAGCTCTTTTCGACATTGCTTCCGTGCCCAAAACCTGAAACACACGCATTTAGTTGAGTCTTAATTAGCAAAAGAAAATATTAGACCAATATATATATATATATATATATTTTTTTTTTTAATTCGGCGTTTTTATGGTATTTACCAACGTATTCTCCATTGACGAATGCAGCCAAAGCATGGCCAAGACTTGCAATCTGAAGGACTGGACGAATGTCGGGACGCATCGGCAAATCGCGCTTCTCCAAATTAATTCTACAAAATAAAATAAAATAATAATAACATCATGTTATTTAAATGAATTGATTAATTAATTAATTCAAACATACGTACCTTGTGCTATACCAAGCATAATCGGAGGTATCTTTTGTAAACATGTACAATTCCTTTGGTGACTTGGTTTTGATTTCTAAATCGTGAGGCCCAGGCACCATTTCTTTGTACATCTCCCATTTTGTGATCTTTGCTTTCTTTGAGGGAACGAAATTTCTTGAACTGTGCTGTGAAACAACCTATACACACACACACACACACACATGACTTATTTTAATAAGAATTAATTAAATTATTATACCGAACAGTAAAAAAGATAAGATAATTACCGTTTGAGTGTTGTAAACAACAGTTTTACAATCAGGGAGAATGCTGATGGATTTAGCTGGTAAGAAATAATCAACACCCCTGAAGTTGATTGTTGCATCCTCCCTTGTGTTGTTGTTGGTCAAGAATGCTACACAAATGTCTGTTCCTGCCTTCTCATAAGTTGTGATCTGGAAATTATATATTAATTTATTAATAATTCTCAATTTCTTTTATTCAAATATATTTAAAAAATGAATAAAAATTAACCTCTAAATCCTCATTAATCTTTTGCACACTTTGAGTGCCCCAAAGCAATGGCTTCTTGCTCAACCTCAAAGCCCTGTGCAAGTCCCTCAAGTGTCCAAATTTAGGTTCCCTCTTCAAACCTGAAACAAGACAAGACAATCATTTTTCAAAAAATAAAAATAAAAAAATTGATTTACTAAAATAAAATAAAAAAAATTGATGATTTTTGTGAAGTTTTATTACCAAATTCATCGAGTGGAGCTTCATCATAGTAACGAGTTGTCACGAAAGATGAACTTGTTCTGCCAAAATTGGTTCCACCGTGGTACTAGAATAAAATAAAAATAAATAAATACTCAAATTAATTTTATCAGCATATTAATTGTCCAAACATAAGTACACATAGGAGTGGTAATATGATAAAAAGTCGATAATATTAACATACCATGTAATAATTGTTGAGGGTACCGTTTCTAGCAAAAAAACGAGCAACGGCAAATGCTATATCTTCTGCTGCACGCTGTGAAGGAGGGTCTCCGAAAACTCTATACCTGCAACACAAATTATGTCAATGGTGTATTAGTGATTTTGAAATATCATATAATTTTTTATTTTTTTTTCCGGGAATTAATTAGGCTAAACATTGGGCTAGAATTACGTACTGGGCTGTCCAATTCTCGGTCCAAAGAGAAGGCTTGTCTGGCCCATTTGGACCAGGGAAGGTGTCTCCACATTGTCTTCCATTGCAAGTACTAATCTGAAAACACAATAAAGTATAACAAATTATCACCTCATCATATTATACATAACATTTCTTCATAAGAAGTGGAAAAAAAAAAAAAGGTAACTTACTACTGTCTGAGGGGCATCCTTTTGCTTGCACATGACCCAAGGTACACCATTGTATAGTCCAACAGCCATATCTGCAGCCCACCTTACATAATCTTTACCAGCCTCTTTGTATGCAAGTTGTACATTGTTGTACTCATTTTCGATCTGTTGAATAAAAAGTGTCAATATTTTAAATTATTAATAGATGGATATAATAATAATGATAAAAAAGACATACACACCTGGGCCATGATAATTGGGCCTCCTTGGTCTGCAAAGAGTTTCTCTTTCTTTACCAAATTAATAACCATCTCGGAATACCTTTTCATGTGGTACTGCATGATAATTGGCAACAATATTATATCAACCAAATAATTTTGTAATCTTAAAAGATAATTTGAGTCATGTTTTTTAATTGTAACTTTACCAGGAAAGGTTCATTATATGAACGGAATGTGATGTTTGGAACCTCCTTTAACCATGCTGGAAATCCTCTGCTCAAATGATTTAAAAAAAAAAAAAAAGTAATTAAAAGAGGGTCTCTTAATTAAAAAAATATCCCTAGAAAAATAGTATGATTTATTTACCCCAAATTCCATTCAGCCTCAATGTAAGGTCCAATCCTGAGGGTTACCCACAGTCCATTCTCACCAATCATTCTGATAAATTTCACCAAGTCATAATTGCCTGCGAAATTATACTGCACCAAACAACAAACAATTCAAAATAATCTCAGTAAGAAAAGAAAAAAAAAAGGGGACAAAAATTGAAGGCTTTTTAATTAATTAGATAATACACTAGCTAGTTTACCTGTCCTTGAACGGGCTCGTGAATATTCCAGAATACATAAGTTTGTATCACGTTTAGGCCACCTTCTTTAGCCTTTGCAATGAGATCAGGCCACATCTGATAATAAAAACTTATATTAATTCTCAGTCTGATAAGAAAACAATATATTTAGATTCAACTACGAGAAAAATTACCGAAACAGTGCTACGTGGATAATGAATAGAACCAGAAAAAAGTAATTCTCTGGTTCCATTGATAATAATCGAGCGAGCATCGTACGTGACGACAGGATTATCCTTCTTTTTATTACCGTGCGCACTTGCAACAACCAACGACAACACGAATAGCATCAAGATTCTATTAATTTCAGCCATTTTTCCCCCCTTATGATTTTTTTTCTAAAGAGAAAAGGATGAGTGCCCTCAATGCAAGGAGGAGGAGGTGAAATTAAGTAGATGTCTTAAAACAAACCCATGCACAGAGCACATGTTAAAGACGAGGGATGATAGCAATGTTTAGGTACGGGAGTTGATTTCGGGCTACACGTGTGTGTGTATTGTTTTGAACTTATTTTTAGGTTTTATTATGGACCTTTGACTTTTTTTTTTGGTGTCTATTTTAAGAAGTTTTGTTAACGTGTGGTGACAATTAGAGTTGAAGGTCAAGTGGTAATTTGTTGGGACGATGTTTTTCTTTGTCCAAGAATGTAAAAACAAACAAACAAAAAAACTAATAATAATTAAAATTTGTGCTCCATGAGATTAATAATAATAAAAGATGTATGAAATGAGACACGAAATATAAATTGAAATTACCTATGATTTACTTATACTTGCACTTAAACAAAGATTTTGATTTATGTTTATTTATTTCATTTAAATATTTTACATTGTACAAAAGGGTAGTTGATACAAGCGAATTCGGGTGAAACGAATTTAACCCGAAAACTGAGTCTTAGCCCAAAAACGAATATTTAGCCCAATATGTACTCAAATGGGCTTTTAGCCCACACGAAAACTAAGCCCAGGACCTGAAGTTAAAATCATTTTTCACTAATTCCCTCCAAACGTTTCAAAATCTCCCTCCAAGAATCCCAAAACAAAACCCTACTTCTATTTCACTGTGATTTCCAATCAAATAACACAGCAATCATTCAACGTTAACCCATTATTCAGCTTCAGAAAATGTCGAAATCGAATCACCAAGACGACCTTGATCTCCTTCTCTCCCTTGAGGAACGCGTTCTCGAGACCCCGCCAGCTTCTCCTTCAGGTCCTCTTAAACTGTGTTTTCAACCAATTTCTGACTGAATTTTTTTTTTTTTTGAATTTGAATTAATTTTTTTTTCTTGTGTATTCGATATGTGCATTTCTGTACTTGACCTATCTCGAGGTTTTAAGAATGGGTTTCGTAAAAATTAGGGGAATTTTCAGTTTATCATTTATATTGAATTAGATTGGTTATCTAAACATTCTAATTGGCATTCTGATTGTATCCTGTATTTGGAAAATGTTTTTTTTTTAAAGCATTGTCATGAATTTTGTAATTGTGTGAATTTAGGCTATTTATCTGATGATGGGATGCCAAAGCAAACAAGACGTGTGGATATGTCTGTTTTTCGAGATGTAGTACAAGATTGCCTCGATTATGATCCCAAAAATGCCGAGAAATCTCAGAGACCTGAGCAGGGCAAGAATTCTAATGACGTCGATGTCGATAAATTTTCAGGACTGCGGATCAAGTATGTTTACCTTTTATCTTAATTTCACCCAAGTTTTTGTTTTCTGGTGTATTTCGTGTTTTATCTTAATGTGGATTCTGAAGAATTACGGGCTGTGATTTAAAATGAGATTAAATGCTTTAGGTTATATATGTTTGAGATGTTAGGACATTGAGATTTAAAAAAAAAGTACACGAGCTTTCAATTTGAAGTACTATATTTTAAATATTTTTTTCAAATTCCCTTGATGTTTTAATTGATATTAAGGGGTTTAGTAAGTTAAATAGATACTGGAATTTTTATTTATCCCCTTAATGTTCGTATATTATTTGTTTTTTATTGTTCAGGGGTCTACTGGTATCACGTGTTGAGCTGAGCAACCATTTATCAGACATTCGATTTGTTCGGTTACCCACAATAAAGTATGACCCTCCGAACACAATTTTTTTTTCTCGTATAGTTTGCCACTGCATAAATCAATTGATGGATTTATCTCTATATTTATAGGACCTTGCTAAATGGAGATACTCTTTCCGGATGCTGGGCCACTATCGGAATTTTATCGGAAGTGGGGATTGCAAAGAAAAGTTCTATAGGACAAATGTTCACAAGATGGAAAATTAGTTCCTCAGGTGATTGTAGTGTAACTATTTTCTTGTTTGGCGATGCTTACAAAAAGACATGCGAGGAAAAGATAGGAAGCGTATTCGCATTGTTTAATTGCAATGTCCGGAAAGATAACAAGGTATAACATTTTATGTTTGTTGTGTTTGGTTACATAAGAATGAAATTCCTGGGTTTTGACGTTTTGTACTACTATATATTTATTTTTCAGGGAGATGGGTTTTCTTTGAGTGTTTATAATGCCAAACACATCCTAAAGCTGGGTACGTCACCGGATTTTGGAGTTTGTCAGGCGAAAGATAAGTATGGAGTGTCTTGCAAAAATGTTATCGACAAGTATGCCTAATTAACCATCTTATGCTGCAACAATTTTTTTTTTTAATTTAAATTGGGATTTAAGAAAGTGTTTTAACTTTTGAAATGACTAATATACTTTCCTTTTCTTTTTTAATCTGCAGGCGTCGTAGAAAATATTGTGACTACCATAAGGTACGGCTCATATGTGTCAGTCAACCTGACTTAGTCCTTACTGGTTTAACACACGTAATAACATTATTATATTTCTTTTGTAAAGGGTGGAACAAAGAGCTACACCTCTACAAGGGCAGAGCTCAAAGGAGGGTAAGTGATTATAATCTCTATTTGAGGCAATGTAATCTTCTTTCTTTCTTGTAATTTGATTGTTGAACTTCATCTGTCAGGAATTTTAACGTAGGCTTCAAAAATTATCTAAAGTCAGAAGGTATATATGTCGTTAAACCTACAGATGACAGAATGAACTCAACAAAGTCCACTCGGCCCATGAAAAAAATATTGTCCGTTGAAGAATTAAAGAAAGCATTAAGGTCTGTATATTTGTAAATTTTAATGATTTTAGTTAAACAGGTTACATGGTTCATTTTTGCAATTGCTAATTCACAATTGATAAATTTCATGTTTATACAGCAAGGTAGACAAAGTCACAACAAATGTACATTCACAAGGAATTAGATTTCTGAATCACATGACAGGTAGGCTTTGGTTGCTCAATAACTAATTAATATTCTCTTAATTTCATGTTAATCTGTTGCATGTAATTAAACTACAGGGGAAATGGATCCTCAAGTGACAAATAAAAAAGCTAATAATCTCTCACATCAGCAGCCAATGGGTAGAACAGATAACAGGTTATATATTTTCCTTTTTATTTTTT
Organism: Phtheirospermum japonicum; assembly: GCA_014905375.1. Classification (NCBI taxonomy): domain Eukaryota; kingdom Viridiplantae; phylum Streptophyta; class Magnoliopsida; order Lamiales; family Orobanchaceae; genus Phtheirospermum; species Phtheirospermum japonicum. The sequence goes on from BMAC01000178.1 coordinate 720,237, forward strand.
TTCTTGATTTTTTGTTTGAAAACTAAAATTCGTAGTATTTGTTTGGTCAGGTTCAGACCAAGTAAAGAACCAGTTGCCAAAAAAATGAAAATGGATCAGACAAAGACCTCAACACAAGATTCCAAAAAGGATGGTGTAAAGATGATTGAACTAGATTTTGTTAGTTCAGATGATGAGCTTTGAGGTCTGAATTTTTTATTCTGGGACTTACATTTTGAAGTGATTCAGGACAACTACTGAAGATTTTGTAAATCCATATGATCATTTAGCTGGTGTTTTTGTGTTGCCATTCTTTCATGAGTGGGATATATATATATATATATATATATATATATATATATATATATATATATATATATATATTGTTTTGTACTATTTCATGAGCGTAAAAAAGATTTTGGCATTCCCTTACTTTTTGAATGAATGTTATAATTCCATCATAAATAATTATATTTACAAACATTTACTATTATGTACTCAAACTAAAGCGGGTTATAAGACTCGTTTGATCTAATAATCTCAATAATTGTAAAATGATAGAGAACTAGTGAAGTCTAACAATAACACAGTTGTGACAGTACCTATTAGTGAAGGTCAACTTGATGAGCTCGAATTCTACAAAATTTGATTTTCTTGTTGAAGAAAGAAAAAACCTACCAATTAAACGAGGGAAAATACACAATGCAATGTTGCATTGTAATATTGGCCAAGTTTCAGGAAGGAATTGGTGCCAAGCATTAAAATTTGGCAAAAGGTTTGTGAGCCATGTACTAAAAAGAAAATGATTTGTACATCTTAAAATCTTTATATTTAATATCTATAAAATATTCTTCGGTAATTGCCAATAAGAAAAGATAAAACCAAAACTCAGTGTATGTTTGATAAACATAATAATCTATCTTATATTTTATTAAGAAGACTTATAAAATCTCTGTATTTAAATAAGCCTTGTTTGGTTGCACGAGTTTATTTGAACAGTCTAAGCTTATCTCAAATGCTACAATTATAAGCGTTTCAAATAAAGTCATGGAGCTTTTTGATTATTTTAACCCTTTTATTTTTTTAGAAAACTACACTATTATTTCGTTAGGTATTAATTTTTTAAAAAAATTTCACCACTTTATTAATTGTTATACGAATATCTGAGAATTATTTTAGTATTGTGAAATTATTATTATTATTATTATTATTAATTAGATAAATATTTAGAATTATTTTAGTATTGTACAATTATTATTATTATTATCATTATTATTATTATTATAAATTGGCGTATAAAGGAAATGAAAAAAAAAATTAATCCTCTACCCAATTCTTTAAAAAAAATATTGTGCAATTATTGAAATTTATACATATATGTATGTGTATATATATATGTTATAACGAATTTGGTAATAGTAACAATAATAATTAAATTTATAATCTTAATATTATATGAAAAAAAAATAGCATTAATAATATTATTTTAAATATGTACTTTTGTGTAATTTTATATTATTAAATTAGTTTATCAATTAAATTTACCAAATATTTTTATTTAAATCATCAAACTTTTCAACTATAAATTATCAGATATCAGTTCTCAAGTAAACTACCATCTATCAATCATTACTCTCACTTTTAACTGTACACTCCCCATCCCATTTGTTGTATCCCCAAGTAGGGTTTAAACATTGTAATTAGGGTTTAACGAAAAAATGAGGAGAACATTTTATCTTCCCTTGAAATGGTTGTGAATTAGCTCCGTAAAACGACGTCGATTTGAGCACTCACCATCCCATCTCAAACATGGCAGCAGCTGTCATCTCCAGGAATCTAGCTAGGAGTCTCCGGCAGCGACATAGTCCCGCGATCCCTCCGAAGTGGGTCCCTCAATCATCCCTACTTTCCACTTCTGCCCCTGCCATCTCCGACGTAACTCAACCGGAGCTAGGTTAATTTAATACCTTTTGGGTTTTTGTTAGTTTTTGCTTTCCAAGATTTAGCCTTTTTTTTTATATCTGTATTCTGGCGGCTATTGTGATTGATTGCGTTTTTTGGGGTTTTTCGGTTTTTTTTACCTTATGGATTTTCAGAGAAAAGGGGCAGGTCAACATGGTCAAAGCTACTGCTGTTCATACCAGGAGCCATTACTTTTGGCCTTGGCACTTGGCAGCTGATCAGAAGACAAGAAAAGGTTAATTTCTCTTTGTTTGATTTTGAAATAATCTAAATTTAAGTGTTTTTATTTTTTTCTCTGTCAATACCTGTCTCTTTGTGGTGTTCAATGTGGTTCTTGAGGTGATATTGAGGATCGAGTTATGGTGGGGTATTCGAGCTGAATTAATTTACTCTCATCGTTTTTGGAAATCAGCTGATTTTTTGTTGTGATGATATTACAAAACAATCTAACAAGTTAAAATGGACTTAGTTTTTAGAGAAACAGTGTCTTTTTAATTTAAACACCTGACCACTTATTCACATTAGTCCAATTTCATATTTCATAGTGCAAATTATGTGACTGTTGATAAACAGCAAAGACAAAAACTTGTGTACACTCGCCTAACGTAATACATTTCGTTAGGCAGGGTCCAAATTTTAGTTTTAGGGTTCTTTTTTTAGTTTTTTATTTTGTGTAGTTTTTCTTAGTGTTTTCAAGTGTTCTTTTATTATTATTTTTTTTAAATAGTGTTTTCATGGTTTTTTAATTTGATTTTTTTTTGTCATTTCATTGAGGGTCTGTTATTTAGTTAGTTTAGTTTTTTTGGGTTTTCTGTTTTTTTTTTCCTTGAGACAAGTTTATTTATAAAATAAGTTTTAGGGGACCTGCCTAACGATTAGGCTGCGTGACAAGAGTGTGCCTCTTATTTGAAATATAAAATCACTAATAGGGTTGTTTTTTATTTATTTGGTTGTAGATATTATTATTGTTATTGTTATTTTTATTTTTTAATGAATAGATAGAGATGCTGGAGTACAGAAAGAATAGACTAAAAATGGAACCGCTAAAGGGCAATGAGGTTCTGTCTGCGAGTGGAAGTCTAGAAGATTCCATGGAGTTCAGGAGAGTGCGGTGTAAAGGAGTCTTCGATGAGAAGAAGTCGATATATGTGGGCCCACGTTCAAGGAGCATTTCTGGGGTGACCGAAAATGGATACTACCTCATAACTCCTCTTGTTCCCGTCCCTGGTGATCCTGAAAGGTACGTTCATTTTCCCAACATTTTCACAGAATAAATTTACTGTATTCAAAATTTACGATTTTTCTTGATATTTTTTGCTTACATAGAAATTTGTGTTACACGTGTTCATGTTAGAATTTAAGTTTCAGAATTCTAGTTTGTAATGAAAGATAATAATTTGATTGTATGTATTCAATTTTATATAATGTTCATTCTTTCTTAAGTTAAACTTTTTTTGCAGTGTACAGTCACCTATACTAGTCAATAGAGGGTGGGTCCCGCGAAGTTGGAGAGACAAGGCATTGGAGGCTTCAGAAGATACACCATCACCATCAATTAGCGCATCCACCTTAACTCAAGAGAGTCCAAAAGTTTCTTGGTGGCGATTTTGGTCTAATAATAAGCAACAAGTTCTTGAGGTTACAACTTGTGTTCCTTCACATTTTCATCGAGGGATATTAACACAAACAAACAAAGAAAACCAACTTACTTTGAAATTAAAATAACAACAGTTGAGGTTATATCTGACTTACATTTGTTAAGTTTAGTAGAGCTAACTGAAATTGATAATATCATCAAATATATTTACAGTTACTTCCCTCAACTTTTCTAAATATTACAAATAACACCCAAAATTTGTCTTACATTTTACATTTACAACCCTCAGTTTTTCTAAATACTGCAAATAATCATAGAAAGAGTTGGGGCTATTTGTAATATTTTGAAATTTTTGAGGGATGTAAATGTAAAATATTTATTGCGTCATTTTTTTTTTGTTACAACAATCGGTGCAAATTGTATGACGGAATCCAACCTCAAGGTCGTTTTTGTAATTTTCAAAAGTTGGCCCTTTTTTCCTTTTTTTGGTTAAATACCCGATTGTTGTTTTTGTACTTATTCCTTTTAGTTAATATCCACGTCATATTTATGTGTTGATTATGATAGGAACCTCTTCCATCAATCACCCCTCTCGAAGTTATTGGAGTTATACGTGGTAGTGAGAATCCCAGCGTATTTGTTCCCGAAAATGACCCTAACGCATCTCAGTGGTTTTACGTGGATGTTCCGGCTTTTGCTCGTGAGTGTGGACTTCCAGAGAAAACACTCTATGTCGAAGATATCAACGAGAATATTAATCCAAGCAGACCTTACCCCATTCCAAAGGACGTTAATACCCTTATTCGTAGTTCAGTAATGCCACAGGACCATGTCAACTATACACTAACATGGTACTATTTATCACTCCGTTGTCCTTTTTTTTTTCCTTTCCCGATTTGTATTGTGAAATGTTTTTTCCCCTAATTTTGGATGTGTGATATGTAGGTACTCACTTTCAGCGGCAGTAACTTTCATGGCGTATAAGAGACTGAAGCCGAGAAAGAGCAGGAGATGATGATAGTGTTTACTCTCCTTTATGGTGTCGTTTTATTGCGTACCAACAATTTTCGATCGTTATTTTGCTATTTTTATATATTTTTATTATTACGTTATCATCTCATATCTAGTCACATTTTTTTTAAACATCATTCTTCTTTCAGAAAAAGGTTTTTGTCACTATTTTCTAGTCGCAAATACTAACAATGATTGGATGATTATAAATAATTTTACTTACAGTTTTTTTTTGTTTTTTTTAATAAGTTTCTTAATTTCTTAAGAATCATCCTTAATTAAATACTCGAACTAAAGCTGGATGAAAAGATTTGTTTGATCTGGCAATCTCATTAATTGGTCAATGATTGTGAAGTCTAAAAAAGTTGTGACCTGTGGGCTACTAGTGAAGGTAGATTTTATGAGAGTGATTGATTTCTACAAATCAGAGTTATCAAACAATGTAGATAAAAAACAACCAAAACCAAAAACACAACTTTCTACAAAAGAGGAGAAAAATAAAATGTGCATTAAAAGAAGTGGGCTGGTAAAAGATGTGTTCTAATGTGATTGCAATTTATCTGAATTATTATTTGTTAATAGAATTCTTATTCTTAGAAAGAAAAAAAAAAAAGGCACATTTTAACGAAATTAATACCACCTTTTCGTTTTTCAGTGAACTTAAAATGAAAATCGACATAAATTGAATTACTTATATCGGTTGGTTCATCTCAATTCAACTCTTTCTATTTTGAGTATTAATAAAATCAATAAAGTCGGTAATTGCCATAAATAGATAAATAAATAGTACATATATACACACCTCATAATCTTATTAGTTGACTCTAGCTCCGAATAAATTAAATACGATTTAATAAAAAAATCTATAAAAAAAATTGAAATACATTAATTTTTACTAAATAAACCTCCTAAACACCCCATTTTACAACTATATAATATATAAAAGAAAAATAAAACCAAAGAAAAAAGAAAAGAAAGTTGTTTCATATAAACAAGAGAGAAAAAAAAAGCGAAGAAGGGTAAAAAAATGGCAGAAGAAATCTGTGAAAAAAACAAGGAGAGCATTTATATATCGATATCAAGAATTTGTTCTATTCAATTACGTAGGTACAACAATTTTATTTGAACATTAGTGTGTATGATATTTGTTGATTTCTTTCTTTCTTTCTTTCTTTTTTCCTTGTTGTCCAGTGTTCGACTCTCTGATTTCATGAACTAGAGTCATATGTCTGAAATTTCTTTGAACATTTTACGTGTGTTCATAAAAAAAATTCGAATACAATGAGATGTTTTGAAAATTATTAGTGTGTAATTTTTTTCCGAACACGTTATTGTTATGCTTTATTTTTCAAACCGTTTGGAAAAATCATTATTTTTATATAATCTTATATTATAATAAAATTATATTAATCTTTTCAACAATAAATATTTACGTACAAAATATTACAAAACCAATAAAACTATGTTGTTCGCGCTCATATAAATATAAATAAAAGTAAAAGTCACTCGTAAATGTCTATTTTCTCTCTCTAAATTGTACACTCCACTTGTTCCTAGATGAGCTGCATATTTTATCACTTTATCTCACGCACTGCGTGTGAATTATCACTGACAAGTGACAATGAAAGCAGCGGTTGGTTGGGTTAGGTGTTGCTTGATTATTCACGCACACGCCATTTGCATCCCCAATTGAGTGCTTAAATATTGAAATTAGGGTTTTGTTTCCGTATTTTCTAAGTTTTCTCATCTTATTTATTATCCTTTACTGACTTATCGTTAAGTATCTGCATCTGATAGCGCCGTACTTCTAATAATTTGAACGGTGAAAGCGATATTAAGTTCACCGGCTGTAAACGAGTTGCCGGCGACGAGATGAGCGTGTCCAAGTTCATAAAGTGCGTCACCGTCGGCGACGGCGCCGTTGGTAAAACTTGTTTGCTCATTTCCTACACTAGCAACACCTTCCCCACGGTAATTTCCTTTTTTCTCTCTATTTGTTGGCATTTTAGTGCTCAGTTAGTTTACCTGTGTTCTGAAATTAAGAAAACTTGATGGCTCTGATTGTATGGCTGACGTGGATTTGGCATCGCCGGAGTTGAGTCTTTAGAATAGAAATTAGAAGAAACACACGTATTCAGATCTGTTTTCCCCCCATCAATTTGCGTTATTCGAGTTCAATTTTAAGAACCTGCTCTAATTTTACCCTTTTTCTTCTACTCATAGTTATGTAAATTAGGAAATTAGGTTGAACTGATTTTTTACCCTGTATTATCAATAGGATTATGTCCCAACTGTATTCGACAATTTTAGCGCCAATGTTGTGGTGGATGGGAGCACTGTTAATCTAGGATTATGGGATACCGCAGGTAAAATTAGTTGTTTCGAGTTGGGATCAACTTTTGCTTATTTTAAAATTAATTACTACTTAAAAGGCTTTGCACCTTGAGCAGGACAAGAGGATTACAATAGGTTAAGACCGTTAAGCTATCGCGGGGCTGATGTGTTTATACTTTCGTTCTCACTGATTAGCAAGGCTAGCTACGAAAATATCCCCAAGAAGGTGAGGCTACCATGCTGGGTTTAATTAATACTGTTAAATTTCAGAATTGTGTTTGCTAATTTTTATTATGCATTTTTTTGTTTTTGATGCTCAGTGGATTCCCGAGTTAAGGCATTATGCTCCTGGAGTTCCAATAATTCTTGTCGGAACAAAGCTTGGTAAGGATTTCTTTGCATTATTCTCCTTTATGCTACTGATTTTATACTCTTTTTTTTCCTTTTTCATTTTTGGTTGGAGCTAGCTAGGTTATCATGCTTATCTCATGTTTTGTAGTTACAATTTTCTAGTTTGTGAACGAGATTCTAATATTTCTGAATTGATGCTTAAAGCTTAAGTATACGGTGTTAGTCATCTAATCATGTTTTTGGAGAACAAAGGCATAAAAACTTTCTTTTTTTTCTTTTTTATTTTAATTTCAATCATAGTATCATACACGTTCATTTATTTATTTTGTTGTTGTTGGAGAAATTGGTTCTAATAATAGTAAAAAATAAAAAAAGAGGAAAAAGGGGTAGTAGATTTACTCTGCACTTCCCTTTTCACCAAAACCAGATTTATTCTTAGAGAACATAAGCTATGCACAACAATTTTTTTAAAAAAAGGAATGGTTTTTTTATAGCATCCTGGAGATAAAATAAATGTCGCATATAGGGTTGTAAACGAATTGAATCGAGGCGGCGAATACTCAGTTATTCGATTCAAAATCAAAATATGTAACGAATACTCATATTCAAATTCGGTAATTAATCGAATTTCAATGTTGATTCGTATTCGATTTGAACAAAATATTCGAATATATTTGATTCAATTCGACTATTGGTATTCGAGAATTCCTACCTAAGTTTTATTTTTATTATAATTTCTTGCTATTTGAATTTCTTATTTGTATTCGATTTGAATGCAAAATTCGAATAAATTATATTATTTGATGTTTTTTTCACATATACATACACACACGCAAATATACTTGTATATAATATACACGAATTATATATATACATGTATATGTGAAAAATAATTATATATAATATATAATAAGTATATATGTGTAATAAACTAATAAATGAATCGAATAAGAGTTTATTTGTATTCATATTCGAAATTCATATGAATATAAAAAATTGTCTTATTCTTATTCAAATATCTCGAATACGAATCACGAGTCAAACCAAAAATATTTGATTCTATTACAACCCTAGTCGCATATCCCTTTTTGTTCGTTTCTCATATTAACCGAGTCTGTCTATCTTTTGTGGTTCAGTTTAAATAACTAGCATTTTTTAATCTCCATACAGATCTTCGAGAGGATAAACATTTCTTTGTAGACCACCCTGGAGCAGTGCCCATCTCGACCGCACAGGTATTATTTTCTCATGTTTGGTTACTTAAAAATTTATTTATTTATTTAATTCTTTATTTATTTTCCTTTGAAGGGAGAAGAGCTGAAGAAGATGATTGGAGCAGCTGCGTACATTGAATGCAGTGCAAAAACACAACAGGTGACAGATTTTACTTGCAATCACACAATTTATTCTCAGTGAGCTTACACCAGTCGAGACTATATATGATCATCTCATGTTCTTGCGAATGTTGCAGAATGTGAAGGCTGTATTTGATGCGGCTATTAAGGTTGTTCTGCAGCCACCTAAGCAAAACAAGAAAAGGAAGAGAAAGGGCCGAAAGGCCTGCAGCATACTGTGATCGCTCTTAAGAAAATGTGAGATGATTTTGTGGATTATTTGACCAATTTTCTTTGATTTCTTTCACTTTTCGAATAGTGGGTTTCATGACCTGAGACATGGGAGCATGAAAAATATTTATATTCTGTATGATTTGTGATTATAAGATTTTATGTATAGCGTTCTCAAATTTGTTGTCTCCTTGTGGACTTGAACTAATCTAATCACGTGATTAACTTTTTATTATTATTTCAATTCATTTGATTTATTTTTTTTATATACTCTCTCTCTCTAAAGCATATGACGATTATGATTATACTTTATAATCGTCGGTCATAGTAATTCGACTCAACTTGTGAGTTTTGTTTGACTTGGAAAATCCAAGACACATGTTTAACTTATCCTACAAACCGTTTGTGAATTCTCTTAGTGGTTACGTGAATGATTTGTGATGGAAAAAGACATGGACCAAATAAAGGTGATGGCGATATTATATATATCGTCGGTTATATATCAATTTAGCCATGGTTAATCAATTTGACTCGTTTATATTATGCCAAGTTTAAACCATAAACTACAATTAACTTTGGTTCTATGCTTCTAATTTTGTGCAAGCGTTTCTACTTTTGAGGTGACAACAGTTGATCAAACCATAATTTTAGTTAGTTAGGCCCATCCCGTATTTTAATTAGTAGCAATACGGGCCATGATTGTTGTCCCAGACATAATCAAGTGCAAAACCTGTGAGTTTGAAAGGCATAGTTTAACAATTATTAAATCAATTAAGATTAGCACTCGATTCAAGAATGAAGTACGTAGATAGAGGAAGATGAAATAAATACTTTGGTTCACATGGTGGAACAATTTCTAATTTTTATGTTTTCACATATGAACTTCTAACTTGAAAATCAATTTAGGAATTTCTGACTCATCCAGCAACAAATAACCTTATATCAACAGGATAAAAAAAATTAAAAATAAATGTAAGGTTTTGCTTACCTTTAGTTCGTTTACACACGTCAATATCATCAATTATACATCTTTAATCGTTCATTAATATTTATCAATTATCTACTTGTCAACTTTCATCAACACACACAGACACACTCGTCAATTGCTAAATAAGATGAAATTTTCTGACCATAAAAGTTCGGAGTTTTGACCCTCCAGCATAAGCTAGAACGTAATTTTACTTTGTTTACCCACGTTGATTTTATCATTTACAGGTAAGCTGAAACATGATTTTTAACTTGTAAAAATTTACAATCGTGCAAATATTATATACTCTCAACTTTCCCTCTAATATCATTTAAATTTAATTCTTTATGATAGAAAAGACGTTCATTTGTACGGTGGTAGCCACGACCACAAGATTTAGCAAATTATCAACAATCCCAAGTGGTATTGAGTTTGCATTATTTGTTGGTCCCAAGTCTTTTTTTGTTCTCTTTACACGTTATTATGTATTAATATATATGCGAATCCCCGTAAAAAAATAATGGAACAAACACAAAAATTAGGATATAGCATATCTCTACTTTAAAAAATTTTGTATGAGTTAGTGGGATAGTATAGAAATAGGTAGTACAATAATCCCATTTCTAATAGTTTATATTCCGCTTTATCTTTATAAATATATTCTCAACCACAATTGACTTTGTGGGATAGTGATGTGGTACTATCTCAGTTTATGAATTTTTAGTAGATGTAATTTATTGAGTGGGGACACTATTTGCGACACTTAATTAACAAAATGTCGAGAGCATTGAAATTATGTTGGTGTAGCTTCTAAGACATTTGAATAAGAGTGAAATAATAAGTCTAACCTAGTTCATTTGGGTATTTATAGATATATTAGAGTGAGTTGTTTATGTGTTTGGATGATGTGTAAATTTTCAGAATTGTTGATATTATAAGACTACCGTATAAAATCGTAATTATGTATACTAGTTCAACCATTATTTGATATTTCACCTATTTAATAGATTATGAATTTTTTAAATAAATTTATTAATTAGTGGAATAAAAGTATCATATAATGACTGTATTGTAGAAATCCAGTTCCCTATAACTTCTTTCAATTAGGAATTGTTTGGAATAGGTGAGAATATGAATTATGCTATTTATAATTTCGAGGTGATCAAATTTTATTTTTTTATAAAATCAAATGAAATTATCCAGACAAATACATAATTTTCTTTTAGTCATTTTTGGGATCGGGTCTTACATTAGAAGTCTAGCATTGGTATTACTTCTGGATCTAATTTATTCGGCATTTTCATTGGGATTGGTTCTTTTTTATATATCGTTATTTTATATTATATCGAATTCACATTTTGTATATGTTGCGTATCTCCTTATTTATGTAGGAGTTATAAATATTTTAATCATTTTTGTTGTGATGTTAGTGGTTATGATAGTAAGAATTCTTATTTCATGCATTTATTTATGTGCCTATGTTTCACGCACTATGTATAAACAATTAACGAGTCATTAGTGTTAAAAGTAAGAGTGTAATTGGAAAGTAAATAAAACTCAAATTTTCAACCATAATAATTACTTTTTCTTAATATTAGTGAAAGTAAAAATGTATTATCTTTGTGGGACAACGAGAGTATATGATTTTGAATCATTTACTTTATAATGTAGATGTCATATTATTTCTAAAAATTGGATATTATTATATTATAATATTATATTTAATGTATTTAAATATATGTGTAAATAATATAGTATTTAATGGAGATATGTATTAAATTGTTGGTCGAATATTTATTTTTTTGAGTGTTTCTACCGGAAATAGTGAACCACCTGGATAAGACCTGGGAACCCGCAAGCTTCCGAAGCCTACACCACAAACAAAGGTTAGAAAGGACCACCGGGATGCTGGAAATAGCCAAGATATATCAGATTCCCGTCTTCCAATTTACCCC
>BMAC01000178.1:740815-812877 GCA_014905375.1 Phtheirospermum japonicum
GCCTGAACTCCGGCAAGTTAATCGCCAACTTCAAGAGGAGAAGGCGGACCTGGCCGAAACAGTTGGTCGCTTGACCGTTACTGCCGGCGAGGTTCCAACACTCGCCGATCGTTCTGACAAATATCGCCGCCGTCTGCACGAAAGCAGAGCGTGAACTCTGGCGCATTCGTCGAGTCCTTGCTTCAGACCGGAGACCTTCTCATAGCTAGACAGCGTGGCCCCCCCTTTATTATTATTATTTTTATTATTTTTTTTTTTGCAACAATTTCTTGTAATCAAAGCTGCCAACCTTTTGCTCCTCTGGAAAAGGTGTAGGTAGCCGGTGCAAATTCTTCTAATTTCTGTTTCAATGTGTTCACTTGAGGAATCTATTTTTCAACAATTTCGTTCTCCTGTGAATCGATTAAACCAGATCTATTTGTATACATGAATTAGTACTTTATGCTTGGATGAGGCCAAGAAAATCGTTGGCCAATCCTGGCTTGCGTTGACAATCAAGTCAAACCAAAATCGTGGCCGAAACCGACCATCAGGTCAGGCAAAATTATAGGAAACCGCTCCTAGCCCATCCTGACTTAAAACTGACAAACAGGTCAGGCAAAATTATGGGCAGCCGCCCTTAGCCAATTCTGGCTGGAACTGACAAACAGGTCAGGCAAAATCCTGGGCAGCCCGCCTCCTGGCTTAAACTGACAAACAGATCAGGCGAAATCCTGGGGCAGCCGCCCTTAGCCAATCCTGGCTTAAAACTGACAAACAGGTCAGGCAAAATCCTGGGCAGCCGCCCTTAGCCAATCCTGGCTTAAAACTGACAAACAGGTCAGGCAAAATCCTGGGCAGCCGCCCTTAGCCAATCCTGGCTTAAAACTGACAAACAGGTCAGGCGAAATCCTGGGCAGCGCCCTTAGCCAATCCTGGCTTAAAACTGACAAACAGGTCAGGCTAAATCCTGGGCAGCCGCCCTTAGCCAATCCTGGCTTAAAACTGACAAACAGGTCAGGCGAAATCCTGGGCAGCCGCCCTTAGCCAATCCTGGCTCTTTTTTGCGCGCCAAACTCAAATTTAGTTTTCCGCCTTTTTCAAGACCTCTGTGCGTCAAATCGGAGTGATTTCCGCCCTTAGCGTGTCAGGCCAAAACGATTTCCCGCCTTTTCTTCTCCTATATAATGGCGCCCTCGCCAACTTCTTTTCCATGCATAATGGCGTCTTCGTCGACTCCCAACGTCTTTTCCCATGAGGAGCATGTCCGCCTACTCCAGAAGAAAAGGTCGTCTGAAGGCAGAAATTGCCAGATTGCAGGATCAGCTGCAAGATCTTACAGAGAAATTGGCTGAGAAGAAATCGGAGTTCCGTAATGAACGACGACGCCTCGAACAGATCATTGCTGGCTTTAAAAGGGAGAATGCGGAGCTGCATGTTGATTGGGACATCGCGGTGGAGGTGTCCGACCGATTTCGCGTTCGGCTTTTGGAGAACGAGGACGAGATTAAGCGGCTCCGTCAGCTTCTCGATTCTACACCCCCATCCTAAGGCTGTGTTTGTCGCCCTTTTCCATGATTGTAATTTGTGCCCTTATGACTGCAAATATTCTTGTGAGAATGTCTGCTTTTGTAATTCCTGTGTGGAGTTCTTTTAATTATTAATAAGTGCTTCCGTCAATAATTTAAATGTGTATCATTGCTTTCTTTCTGTTGTGAACCATGATTTCAGCTGTAAATCTTATTCAACCTACACAGACATAAAGTTATTACAATTAAGTGTAAAATTTTCTTAAATTGGCAATGTTCCAAGCGCGGGGTAGTGCCGTGCCATCCAACTCTTCCAGCCTATAAGCACCGCCAGGCAAGATCTGGACGAACTCTCAGCGGCCCTTGCCAAGACTTTTCTAACTTCCCCTTCGTCTGTCCTAGATCGGATCGTCGAAGGACTAGGTCTCCTACCTGGAAACTTGTCGTTTGACCACAGTTTTATCATATGCCGCTTTTACTCTTCCTTTGATATGCTCCATTCGTATCGCAGCCTGCTCTCTTTTCTCCTCAATCAGATCTAAAGCATCCTGTCTTAACAGCTCATTCTGTTCTTCATTGAAATTCTGGATCCGATGAGTTTTAAGACTGATCTCTGCGGGTACTACGGCATCCATACCATACACCAAACTGAAAGGGGTTTCACCTGTAATCTCCTTCGGATTCGTTCGGTACGCCCATAGCACGGAGCTCAGCTCTTCCACCCATTTTCCCCCAGACCTGTCCAGCCGCGACTTGATTCCTTGAACTAAGATGCGATTAGTTACTTCAACCTGACCATTCGCTTGTGGGTGATATACAGCCGTGAAATGTTGCTGAATGTTCATCTTGGCACACCAAGCCTTTATCTTGGCTCCTGTAAATTGGGTCCCCATTATCTGAAACCATTATTCTTGGTATGCCAAAGCGACAGACCACATTTTTCCAAATGAAACTCATTACAGCGTCCTCTGTTATTCTAGCAAGAGCCTCGGCCTCCACCCATTTGCTGAAATAATCAATAGCTACGATCAAAAATCTCTTTTGAGCTGGGGCCATTGGGAATGGACCAACCAGGTCAATACCCCATTTTGCGAAGGGACAGGGGGAACTCATCACCATGAGCTCTTCTGCTGGCTGATGGATTAGCGGGGCCATTTTCTGGCAATTTTTCACATTTTCTAACGAAGTCCTCAGCTTCCTTCCTCAAGGAAGGCCAGAAATAACCAGCCCTTAATATCTTACTGGCCAGAGCTCTGGCTCCCATATGATTACCACAACATCCTTCATGTATCTCTTTCAGCACCATAGCCCCTTCTTTTTGTGATAAACATCGCAAAAGAGGCTGACCGAATCCCCTTTTGAATAATTCTCCCTTAATTAGGCAAAAACCGGGCAGACCTGTTCCGCACCCTCGCCGCTTCTCTCTTCTCTTCTGGCAAGGACCTGCTGTTCAAGGTATCTTTTTATGGCAGAGCGCCAATCATCTTCCTCGGCTACCGTGCAGATCTGTTCAACCCCGAACTCCCCTTCTGCTTTTAACAAGGTGATCGTACGTTCATAACAATCCGTGGCTGAACTTGCCACCTTCGCTAAGAAGTCTGCGCGGCCGTTTTCTTCCCTGGGAATCTGAGTAACGGTTAATTCTTTCATTTCTTTGGCTAACACCCTGAACCTTGCTAGGTACTTCTGCATGCTTTCCTCTCTTGTCTCAAATTCCCCACTAATTTGTTTACAGACGAGCTGCGAGTCTACCCTGGCACTTAGTCGCTCCGCCCCTAGATCCTTCGCCATTTGAATCCCTCTCAAAAGGGCCTCGTATTCGGCGACATTGTTAGAAAATGTGGGATCTAATCGGATAGCGAATTCAACAGATACTCCCGCTGGGTCTATTAGGACAATTCCAGCCCCGCAGCCCTGATTACATACAGACCCATCAGTAAAAACTATCCACTCCTTCAACTCATCCAGGGGGACCAGCCATTTCTTGCATAAAATCAGCTAGAGCTTGAGCTTTAATCGCTGTTCTGGGTTCAAAACGTGATATCAAACTCACTCAATTCTATGATCCACTTGACCAGCCTCCCTGATGCTTCTGGCTTATCCGTTATATTTTTTAATGGTAGATTGGTTCGCACGATAATTGTATGAGAAAGGAAATACGGCCGCAGTTTCCTTGCAGTTCCTGCTAGGGCTAGCATCGCCCTTTCCACCTCCACGTACCTCACTTCTGCTTCGTGCAAGACCTTGCTCCAAAAATATACCGGTCTTTGTATCTTACCATCTTCCCTGATTAGGACAGAGCTGATCGCCTTCTGTCCAACAGATAGATACAATATCAAGGGTTCTCCTTGGATGGGCTTAGTGAGTAAAGTCATGCTGGCCAGATATTCTTTTAGCGACCGGAAGGCCTCTTCACATTCATCGTTCCATTGAAACCTGGCCCTCTTCCTCAAGGCCTGAAAAAATGGTAAGCTCTTCTCGGCAGATCTGGACATAAACCGGCTTAAAGCATTGATTCGTCCTGCCAAGCATTGCATCTCTTTTACATTCCGAGGTGCGCCCATCTCCATGATAGCTTTTACCTTTTCAGGGTGGCTGCAATACCATTTTCCGTCACCATATAGCCTAGGAATTTTCCAGCTCTGACTCCGAACATGCATTTCTTTGGATTAAGCCTCATTTTGTATCGCCGCAAAGTGTTGAAAGTTTCCCGAAGATCTTGCACATGCGACGTTGCTTTTATGCTTTTGACTAACATGTCGTCCACATATACTTCCATATTCCGACCAATCTGATTTTTGAACATTTTATCCACCAACCGCTGATAGGTGGCGCCTGCATTTTTGAGGGCCAAAAGGCATGACCACATAGCAATACGTTCCTTTTGGAGTTATAAAGCTGACGCGCTTCCAGTCTTCTTTAGCCAATCTAATCTGATGGTACCCTTGCGAGGCATCCATCATGCTCAAAAGCTCACAGCCAGAAGTGGAGTCCACAAGCTGGTCAATTCTTGGTAGTGGGTAGTGATCTTTTGGGCAGCACGGTTCAGGTCTCGAAAGTCTATGCACATCCGCCAGTCCTCTGTTTTCGGGACCAGCACCGCATTGGAGAGCCATTCTGGGAATTGTATCTCCTGAATATGTCCAGCTTTCAAGAGCTTTTCTACTTCTGCCTCTATGATGGCCTCCTTCTCTGGCCCAAAATTTCGTTTCTTCTGTTTGACCGGTTTCATATCGGGGCGAATATTGAGGTGGTGCTCGGCGACTTCAGGGTCTATTCCCACTAAGTCTTGAGGGGACCATGCAAAGATATCTGCACTTTCTCTTAACAGGGGCAACCAGGTCTGTCAAATACTTCAGGGCTAAGCGTCGTGCCCACTCGCAGGGTCCTACTCGCGTCGCCTGGAACAACTTCTACTATCATCAGCCCTTCCTCCCGTCTCGGTAATTCTATCTGTGGCTGTTCCGTCCGAGCTTTTTTGCTCATCCTCTCCTCCTCATTCCGTCGTATGCAATCCACATATGTTTGCCGCGCGGCATACTGGTCTCCCCTTACCTCACCAGTTCCGTCCTCCGTAGGAAACTTCATTTTCATGTGGAAGACTGAGATGACAGCCTGAAACTGGCTCAAAGAGGGCCGACCCAACATGACATTATACGAAGATGGCGCATCTACCACCAAGAAACGCACCATCCGTGTCACCCTATATGGTTCTTCCCCCAGGGTTACCAGGAGTCTCACCGCTCCCATAGGCTTTAACGCACCTCCCGCAAACCCAACCAGGGAAGTGGTTACCTCTTCAAGTTCAACATTCAGCTTTAGCTTTGTAAAGCAGTCCAGGAATATAATATCTGCAGAAGATCCTGTGTCCACAAAATTCGACGAACGTTATAGTTGGCAATAGTAGCTGTTATCACCAAAGCATCCATGTGTGGAGCGAGGATGCCATTCACTGTCCTCTGATTATGTTTTGGGCCACTTGAGCTCTGGGTGACGCTCTATTGCCTGCAAAATTTCGCCCGGAGGTGTCGCCAGGGGGGTATATTTATCAAAACGAGATCTATCCATTGACAGCTCTGGTCTAGGCTTTTTTGTTATCACCCTATCATCCCTGTCATACCTCTCTCTTCTCCTTTCCCCTTCATCCTTGAGTTTCAGAGCTTCCTCTAAGTGGATGTACTTCTCGGCTCTCTCCAGGAGCTCTCCAAACTTCGATGCTGGTCTTACCACCAAAGATTGGAAGAACTCTCCCTTCCTCAAACMTTGTGCCAGAGCGTTTACAAGCAGCTCTTCCGATGCCGATGGTACTTCCAGCTTCGCTGTTGTGAACCTATTGATGTAAGCGCGTAGGCTCTCATTCTCTTTCTGCTTTAAACTAAAGAGCTCGAGCGGCATTTTTTGATACTTCCTACAACTCGTGAACTGATGTAGGAAGGCCGAGMTGAATTCATCRAAGTTGCTGATAGATCTCRRYRGTAATTRRCTGAACCAGAGYTGTGCCGATTTGGTAAAAGTCATTGGAAAGACCCGACACATAACCGAATCGGAAAATTTGTGCAACGCCGCTGCTATCTCAAAACGGTTGAGGTGGTCTACCGGGTCCGTCGTCCCGTTATATTCAAAACCCAAGGATCGATAAGATGCTGGGACCTCATCGCACATGACTTCCTCCGTAAACGGGGTGCCTCGCCGTGCCGGTGGTGCAGCTGCACCCACCATCTTCTTCCTAAATTCACGAACCTCTTTCTGCAGGCTCTGCATCTGTTCGACCAGGCCGGGATTAGCCTGGCGGGCCGTGTCGCCGTCAGACGTGGCAAGATGCTCATCTCTATCCGGCTGGCAGATTCGCTCCGTACGTCGAGCGTGCAATGGCTCTGTTTCTGTCGCCGGGGCTACTTGCATTAGTAGTGCGTTGGCCGGCGGCGATGCCATTTCCGCGAACTTTTTCTCGACCGCCGCCTCCACAGCCTTGCCAATCAATTCTGACAGCTGTGTCAGAAGTGACTCGTTGAGAGAGACACCCCCACCCACAGCAGGTTCCCTCGGAGGCGGTGGTGTGGAACCCGGCAGAGCTGCCATGACCGATCCTATCGTATCTGGTATTGATGATGATTCTGGTGCCTGTTGTGCATGGGTATGCACGGCGGAACTCGGAGTGCCACCCAATTCCCCTATCAAATTTCGCTTCCAATCGTCTGAAGTCATCCTCACGCCTTAGCTCGATCCGATTCCCACAGACGGCGCCAATTTTTTCTACCGGAAATAGTGAACCACCTGGATAAGACCTGGGAACCCGCAAGCTTCCGAAGCCTACACCACAAACAAAGGTTAGAAAGGACCACCGGTGGTTTTCCGGTGGAAACCTCTCCGATACTTAAGTTAGTAAGCGATKAGGTGTTTTYCAGAGAAAAATAAKAAGGAATGCTTGTAACAACATACCTTTCCSTGCCTCCAGGCTGGGGTATTTATAACTTATCCTAGTGGGGACCCCGGTCGGGATCCCAGGAACACGCGCCGCAAATCACGGGTCGTTTGCGCAACCAATTCTGACAAGTGGTCCCACTTGTCTCCTTATTCAGAGCCTGGCAAACAGGTCTTCCTCTTCTCTTGTTTGGTAGAGCACTTCTCCAGCTCAGGAAGAAGGAAGAGCTGCTTCCTTCATTCCGCGTATCCCATTTTCCAACAGGTCTGGTCGGGCTTTTACCCAAGCGAAAAAGCCGCCTTTGTTTCTCTTCATATTAACTCCTAATTTTCCAAGTCAGATCTACCCCAAATGAGGTTTGATTTACTGGCTGCCCCATTGAGTTTCAAAATAAATGATTATTATGCATTCTAAACATCAATGCAGTATTCGGAACCCTAATATGTCTCATCAATTATAAACAATCTTACAATTTAATTGTATGTGAATTAAAGATTTCTTTAAAGTAAATATCTGATTATTTATTTCACATATATTATACATAATTAAGTTATTTTTTATTAGATCATCATTCTTGTTTTATTTATAAAATAAAAACCATATTCAAACATCCCTATTTTTATAGTATATATATATTTAAAAATCATTTACTTTGTAATAGTATATGCAAATATTAGTTTTCACTTCCTTTTATATTTCTCGAAAAACATTTTTGGTGCTATTTACGCGCCATTTTCAACTGCAACAAAAAAGGAAAAGGAAACGACAAGTACCATATACCCCATTCCATGTCGACATCAAATGTGGGCCCACTCCTCTCAATAGCACAACCCAACTTGTGTAACACACCAAAAATTGACCACAAGGAGAGAGTATATAGACTATAGAGTACACATAAATGCAAATCAGTGGCATTTTCGTCTTTATACAAACACTCGGTTCATTTTGCTTACTCTTCCCATCAATGAACGTCGTTAGTGTACCGTTGCAGCAACTGTCAACCCGCAATAGCCGGTCGAGAGTTCTCCGTACCTTTTGTCGGTCGTTACCCTGTGACCGGATATTATGGGTTTCCCCATATTAATGCCCCCATAATATATTATTGTTATTTTATCATCTCTGTGAGACAAAATTACAAACACCTGGTGTGCTCTGATTACATTACATCAAACCGACGATATTTCCATGCAACTTCTTCTCTCTCATCAATTCATTGTTCCCCTTTTTGGCGTCTCAGTAAACAGTAAACCAGTATTCAAATAAAAATCCATCTTTTTAAAAGCAATGATTTGACTTGTTCACTATTCCATCCTATCTCAGCAGCCCCCACTTTGACATTTAAAATTATTTGTTGGTTGAAAGTAGGTTTTGCTTATGATCTTCGTTGGCGGCATTTTCCTGATTTTAAATGTTCGATGGCTTTGAATTGCAGAAAATATTCAATAGCTTTAGGTAGGCTTCTGTTGTCGGGTCCTCTTTAATTTCTTCCCCCAAAATTCCTCGTGTATTAATTTTTTCAATTGCTTTTTTTTTTTCTTTTAAATATTTACATATATATTATTTATTTGGTGGAAACAGGAGTTTTGAACTGGTGGTTTGGATTTTCTGATTGGTTTTCTCTAAATCGGAATAATTTAAATGAAGGGCATAAATCCAAAACCCCTTTTCTTCAAAAGCAATGCATTTTTACGCTGGAGTGTGTTACATTCAAAGGGGTACAATAAGTATTCAATGTTTCTGGCATAGATATTGATGTAAACCAAAAAAAAAAGAAAAAAAAGGCTCGGCTTAAAATAGAAAGAGCCTTCACATCAATCGAGAGAAATTAAGTGAGGAATATGACAGTTGAGAGGTTGAATTTGGGAATGAAGAAAGTGATTGTGGGAATAAGATTGGATGATTATGCTAAAGAGCTGTTAGATTGGGCAGTGGTAAAAGTTGCTGATTCTGGAGATAGCGTGGTGGCTATTCATGTTTGTCGAGATTCTGGTATTTATTTATTTTTTTCTCTGTGACTAATTACTCACCTTAATTGTGTGATTTTTTTTCATTGTGTGAATTAGTGTGTTATGAAATAATTATTTAGTTGCAGATAAAGAGAAATTGTTGTTGGATGGTTACTTGGATGACTATGAAGGTCTATGCAACAAAAAACAGGTTTTGTTTCTACTGTAGTGATTTTTTTATATATTTTTATATATTTTATATTTTAATTTTTTTTTATGGTATGTTCAGATTGATCTTAGTGCTAAAGTCTTGAAAGGAAATTCAATCAGAAAAGTTTTGGTTAGAGAGGCAAAGAACCATAATGCATCGGCCGTGATCGTCGGGATAGCTAAGCATAGTGGCTTAAGGTAAAGCAGAGCTAGAGCACAAATTTTTGTTTTTAAATTCTGTGTATGCAAAATATGAATCATGAGTATTGACATGTTTGTTTGTTTTTTAAATAAAGGGGATGGACTTCAATTGCTAAGTATTGTGCAAAAAGACTCCCTCCGACTACTGATATTATGGCGATCAACAATGGAAAAATTATATTTTGCAGGTGTTCCAAAATCCCATTAGAAGGTCTGGTTCGGTGATCTTTTTTAAAGTATGCCGTTACTTAAAATTGACTTGTTCTACACAGAAAACTGAAGTTTTATTTTTTTAAAAAATGATGTCAGGTCCTTGTTTAGATCCAAAACCGAGTTTTTACATCAACAACAACGATAATCGTTCCGATTTTGGAGAATCAGAGATATCAGAGGCGAGCAGATTCAGTTTCGATGGAATAGAGAGTAACATAACCGATGATGTTAAAATAAGCCCGGCCCGAAGAAATAAGAAAGGTTCGCTAAGTTCGATTTCACTTCCCGCAGAGGATTTTACGAAGCAGAGGCCCGGTTGGCCTCTACTTCAGACAGCTAGTGCGTTAACTCAAGAAGCGGTCGAAGCAAGAAACATGTCGGTTGTGCAGTGGGTAATGACGACATTGCCCCATAGATCTATGTCCGTTATATCCAAATCTAATTCTCATGCAAGTTACAAAATCGAGCTTCCAAAAGATTTGGAAATTATACTCATAAGAAATTCTATTGGCTGCAAAGTATTTAGCCATGAAGTTCTGAAAATGTCCACTTCTGAATTCTCCTCAGGTTATTATCTAAAAAACTCCAACCCATTATAGTTTTTCCGGTTAATTACAACTACCCCTAACTTTTAGCATAATTACACAAAAACCCTTTTGTCTTTCAAAATATATATACCATTTGTGGGTGCAATTTTTGAAATAGTAACATATGTAAAACTTTAGGGGTATTTAAGTTTTTAATTTTTTTGCCTTTATTGAATATTTGATCCCACTTAATATCTGAATATCTTAATAGGAAATCTTATTGGAAAGGGAGGTTGTAATTCTGTGTACAAGGGAATTATTCCTGAAGAAGGCAAACCAGTTGCGGTAAAGATTTTGGAATCGTCAAAAGAAGCCTGGAAAAATTTTATTCAGGAGGTTGACATAATAACCACATTGAATCACGAAAGAATAGCAGCTTTGCATGGGATTTGCATAGAAGATAACAATCTAATCTCTGTGTACGATTTTATGTCAAACGGAAATTTGGAAGAGAATTTACATGGTATGTTGCATGAGAATTTGAAAAAATAAATAAATAAATTCTCGTAATTAATGGCTTAAAAATCATTTGATATTGATTTGATTGTTAATTCAGGTAACAGAAAGGAAAAGTCTTTATTGTCATGGGAATCAAGATTTCGAATAGCTGTTGGGATTGCCGAAGCGATAAACTATTTGCATAACGAATGCCCGAGGCCCGTTATTCATAGGGACATCAAGTCTTCAAATATTCTCCTAACTGATGAACTTGAACCACGGGTAGAGTATATCAGACTCAATATCCTAGATAAATTTATTGGATATTTACAAAAACTACCTGAGGTTTAGCCTAAATTACAATAAACCCACACACACTTATCTTTCAAAATTACAAGTTTTTTTTTGTTGTTGTTGTTTAACTTACCCTATAATTATCTGTTTTCACGTTTTAGAACATGGTTAGTAATTTATTTTTGCCTTAATTTTCCGTCAACAGTTGTGTGACTTTGGCTTGGCAATATGGGGGCCCACAACGGCATCTTTTGTGATGGACAGTGATGTAGTAGGAACATTTGGGTATCTGGCTCCCGAGTATTTCATGTATGGTAAAGTTAGCGAAAAGATTGATGTATATGCTTTTGGTGTAGTTCTACTTGAACTGCTATCCGGGAGGCAACCTATTGCTTTAGAGACGGAAAAGGGTGGTCAAGAAAGCTTGGTCATCTGGGTAAGAACACATTTACTTTCTTCTAATGGGTTAATTACTCAAACTACCTTTGAGATTAGCCTAATTATTAAAAAGAATGACAGTTATTTTTCAAAATTACAAAAACGCTTTAAGCTATTACAAATAACCCCACTTGAATCTGTGATTTATAAATTAGAAACAAATATCAAGGGTATTTGTGATTCTGTAACTATAGTTGAGATTAAACTTCCAAGTGTGTGTTTTTTTTTGTATTTAGGCTAAACCTAGGCTGGAAAGCAGAGATTTTAAGAGTATATTGGATCCAAATTTGGATGGAGAAATTGACGAGGCTCAAATGCAAAGAATGGCTAAAGCTGCAGCATCTTGTCTGACTCAATCATCGAGGCTTCGTCCCAAAATGTGCCAGGTAATCGAGATTTTCTGAACTTGAAACTCGATGAAATCAATATTTTACTAAGCAAAGGTATTGAGATTATTCTTTTTGTTTGTTTGTTTGTGCTTTAGATACTTAATTTACTTAATGGCGAGCATTATGTGGATGGTGTGAAACCAAAATGTGTGAAGTACGGTGATGATGAAGAAGAAAATGAGGATCATTGTAATGATGATGAAGTGTATCCGGATTTAAGTGCAGAGTCCCATTTAAGCCTAGCCTTTCTTGATGTGAACGATAACTCGACATCATCATCCTCCTTCAGCAGCAGTAGCCTTGATCAAAGCATCAGCAGCCCTCTTTCTGTTGAAGAGTACTTAAAGAAAAGAAGATCACCAAGTATAATTTAGTAGTGTCTGCTAAGGCTACTTGTATAGTTAAAAAAATTATTTAAAAAGAAAAAAAGAAAAAAAAGCACCCAAGAATGAGGTGGTTTGCAGATGTAATCAGCGTGAAAGTTTTTTAATTTATTGGGGAAATTGGAAAATCTCCCCAAGTTAATGACAAGAACAAAAATTTGTATATGATCGTCACACGAGTCTTATTTCATGTGACTTATTCACTTTTTTACTTAATTTTGTCAATTTTTAATTATAAAAGTTTAACTTTTACACAAAAAATTACCACTAGTATATATTATATTATTAAATAATGGAAATGATTAGGTGCCATAAAAGCATCGTACCCCCACCTTCCTTGAATTTACATCCCTTGATTTACTCCACTACTAATTCCATTAAATGATCCAATAGTTATAATTAAGTGAAAAATAATATCCACTACTTATTCCATTAAATGATCCAATAGTTATAATTAAGTGAAAAATAATATAGTCAGGGCATTGTATATTAAATCAATATATAATAATTTAAAATGCAAATTGTAAGGTGAAACAATGGATTGGATGGAAGTTGTGTGATGTCAGCAAATTCAATGTTCAGTTAATATTGCAGAGTATTATTCTATTCAATTTTTTCTGTTTTAATAAAATAAAATGCTAAGAACATTAAAAATAATTAAAAACCTTACAACTAATTAAGTAGCTAAACAAATGCAATATTTAAATAATTAAAAAAATACAAATAATTAATAATTAAAACTATTATAAGTAATTAAATAATTAAAACATTACAAATAAAATAAATAATTTAAAACATTACAAATACTTATGAAAGATATAAAAACAATTTCAAATTTAGGGATTTTCAAAATTTCCAAGTGTGCTCAATCAAATTCTCGAAATTTTCAAAATTTTCATGCCTAGGCGTGAGGCGTGGGAAAAACGCCTCGCCTAGTGCCTAGGCATGTGAAAAGGCGGTCAACTTGTTTTGTTGACCGTCTAGGCGCGCTTAGGCGTGAAAAGGCGCATGCCTTTTTTGATTAGTAACCTAATTTTTTATTTATTTAGTCAATTATTACAAAATCTATAATATCAAAAAATGATCGAATAATTAATATTTCGCAAAAACTATTGTGAGAGCGTCTTATGCTGACGATTATACTTTACAGTAAAATATCACGTTTTTATTGTAAAATATATACTTTTCAGAAAAATGTGAATAGTTATTTTGAAAAGTATGAATTTATATATTAAAAGTATAACTTGTGATTTGAAAAATATGACCATCTTACATGAAACCGTGAATAGTACATTGACTTTGTATTTATGATTAGTATTTTGCTAACTATATCAAAAAATATGTAGACAAATTTATTAAACATATATATATTTTTTTACTTATTATAACAATATAATAAATAAAATAATAAAAATATTTGAAAACGCCTTTTCACGTCTATGATTCGCTAGGCACACCTAGACTTGAGGATTGACATTGCCGCCTTACCACGCCTCACGCCTTTTTGAACCTTGGTCACAACTATGACAGGTTTTTAACATAGCCATGACCGTCGTTCCATCGAAACAAGAACAAACCCAAATCACTGCCTTAGCCAGAAACCTAACACTCCACCTTGAACGACTGAAGCCATCGTCATCTTTTCTTATACGTTCCGAACTAGAAATTGAGCAACAACCGATTCACCAAAAATACTCAAAAAATAGTTTTAAAACCATAATTGAATAGGAAGGCGACACATTTGCAAACCGAACATTTTAAATTGTAATGTAATTAATGGAGAAGATTGAGATTGGAGAGATTAATAAGTTTTATTTTGGAGATACATTTTATTGGATTGATATATGAGTTTGCAAAAATAACAAGAATTAATGAAGATTGGAGAGTGAGAATGAACCAAAATATAAATTGCATTCAATTCGGTGAAAAGCCAAGTCAAACACAAGAAAAAACTGAACATTTATATAAATTGGTAAAAAAAAAAAAAAAACTCACGCTGAAAAGAAAAAAGAAAAATGCATGAATGTAAAAAATACAGATCATGTCATAAAAATATAAAATAAAAAAGAGTACCCGGTGTAAGTTTCTTATTTTCAATTTTGCTACAAAAGGTACATATCATGTGCTTATAGTATTTTCAATTAAGGGAAAAATTCGTATATGCCTAATTTTGTGTGAACTATTCCCTATTTATTACTCTAGTTAAAAAATCTCATAAAGACGTTCCCATCATCTAAAAATCCCAAAATTACGTAATTCTAACCTTCACTATATTATCCTTAAATATCTCTCTAACCAAAAATAAAATGTAAATAAAATCTCCACGAATCACTCTATTCTGTTAATCATGAAATAATTATCTATGGACGTTTAGTAAATAGACAATAATTAAAAGAAAACTCACCATCTACGTCTTCACATAGAAAAAGAAGCAATCAGCATAAATGCACCCTCTTCAATTCACTTTGTTTTGTGTATTATTCAATCAGTATTGATTGATGTAATCAAAACAAGCAATAATTCCCGAAAAAATAAAAAATGTCTACTCTATACTTGAAGAGATAGAAAGGAAAAAGCTAGAGATCAAAGATCAGGAAAAGAAAAAATAGGATTCAACTCATGTTCAGAAGTTTCCAGTGCGTACTATGATCTTTAGATTTATTAGTAATTTATGGATTCGATTTTTCCATTCTTACATATATACAACCGCGATTTACTATTCCACATTCTTGTTCATCGTGTTTTTGATTAGTTTAAATTTTGTTGATTATCACGTTCATACAAACACTTTTTATTCTTATGTGGTTGATTAATTTATTTTTGTTGATTAACGCGTCCTGATGTCCATATACAAACAAAAATGCCTCAATTTATCATTTTAAATTATTTAAATAGCGAATTCTGGTGTGAGTTTTGTTTTTTAAAGTCGAAACATGATTTAAATTTGGTTAATTATATATCAATTGATTTAAGAACTATGAAAAGATATTAATTTAATATGTTTTGTATATGTTGTGTGGTATGTTTAATCATCAAACTTTGTGAGGTTGGTAATATATGAGTTTATTTGTTCCGTGCTTAGTATAATCTGATGAGTTTATAATTATATCTTGGAGTTTTTTCCCTTTAATGTAATATATGAACTCGAAAAGTTAATAATTCTTTGATGTAGATGATGAGTTTATTTCCTTTGAACTAATATTTATGTTTTTATGTTTCACATGTTGAAATTGTGTATGCGACTCCAGGTTTTTTTTAATTTATTGTAAGTTGATAAGATTTTATTTAGGTTGATTTCATATTGCAATATACTGTCCATAGTTTATTACAAGTTGATATCATGTTGATCTTTTATTATCTCAAGTTGATATCATGTTGATCTTTTACATATTTACTATGGTTTGTAGAAATTATATTAACTTTAGAATATTCACAATTTATCTCAAGTTGATATTTTGTTGATCTTTTACATGTTTACTATGATTAGTTAAAATTATACTAACACACGAAAAACAATACTCTTTTGTTGATTTGTGGTTGATTTAGGTTTGATTATTATATAGTAAAATAGACTTGGAATACAATCAATCAACTATGCAAAAAGTCCCAAAAGCTCAAACATTGATATAAACTAAAACCGAAAGCAATCCGAAATCAACAATCAACAAACACTAAAAATGTCAAAATAGAATTTGAAATTAAACAACTATCAACTAAATGTCAGTGCACCATTAGAATTCATACAAATCAAATAAAAAATAGTGCGTACAAGCATGATGATTATAAGAAAACCAACATTTACAATATTTTTTTTAATCTTATGCAACTGTTCCTAGTTAATAACTATTCGATTTCCTCTAGGGTCGCCTTGTCGTTGTTCATTTTGGTCTTGTTGCCGAAAAATGATATTCCCAACTAAAAGCTTCCATTCTTGAAAAATAAAAATAAGAGATGTTAATACATTAATCAAAGTGTTGTTTACTAGAGAGAGGTAAATGTAAGATTTAAAAAAGAAAGAAAGAAAGAAAATAGTAATCATGAGAAAGGAATTGCAAAAGTAACATCTAAAAAAGACGTAGCATAGATGTAAATAAAAATATGAACAAGCACCTCCGCTTCACATGTATTATAGAATGATTTCTTGTACAATAATTGTGCAACCACAGATACACCAAATCGTATTAGAGAACTTCTACACATTGTAGATTACAACAATGGATAGGAGAATTATATATATGAACCAAAAGTAAATCAAAATCCAAAATATTGGTAATGAAGTCTATTTTAACATCACAGTGCTACATCTGAACAAATGATACCATCAACAATCTGTATAAAATGCCTATTATGAAATTATCACAAATTCAAGCAGCACTATGTCCATAGGCCAAAATAAAAATAAAAACAAACACTAAATTCAATGAGTTCTATTTTATTGTAATTTTTTATTTTCTTTTCTTGTCTGAATTTTATATGACCAATTTTTCCAACCAATGTTATAATTTCGCCTAAAAAACCTTGCCTCCATCCACAGACTTCTTGCTCAAACCTAGTAAATAAAAATATTATTTTTGTAAATTCAGATGCTTAATATATCTCAAAAGTAATCAATTATTTTTTCTAGCAATTTTGATCAAGATATCCCAATAAAAATAAATACATAACAAAATAAATTGTACCTATGAGTTGTTGTTTTTCTTTGCTTTTATTCAGCCGAAGCGCTCAAATTAGTATCCATCACTTCGTGCATCGTTGTAGCGACGACAAGTTGTGAGTATGTGTAATAAAATATTGTGGGATTACTCTAATAATTTCAAGAAGAATATAACTGAAGTGAAATCAAATTTTGCAGCAAATTGGGGTTTCCAAAAATTCAAAAGAAGCTTTTCTTTGTAATTCACGAATGTATCCGTGAAATTTTTTTCTCTTATTTACCGTAATCGGATGATGTTTTTGAATATGAGCAATTGATGGAGCCCAAACATTAGAAATTGTTAATTCCCATCAAGTACAGAAAACATACAAGAATATGAAGAACTTTTATATAATATATTGATTTGGTAATCCTCACCCTCTATGAATTTAGGGCTTTGGGTTGAGAAGATTGGTTCTGGTGAACTCGGCGTGCTTGAGAGATTGATAAACTTTTGTGAAAGAGGATGAATATAAATACCTTTTTTGGGAATGTGAGGTAATATCCCAAAAATATCGACTATTTTTTGGTAATATTCCAAAAATAATGTAATATTAGTTATAACCATGGTATCGTAAAATTGATACAAAATTGAACTTATCACGTATTAAAGAGATTGGAAATCATAGGAATGGAATTAACTAAAGCTAAATTTAGAATTTCTACATTAAAATTAGTATTTACTGTCATTTTCTCATAAATTATTCAGAACAAAAAATTAATTTTGAGTTTCTTTACATCTCGATAAATTCATTTACTTTCATCACGCAAATTAAAACTACCTTTAGATTTATTCATACCTACATAAATTTTAGAGCATCTTATAAGACATTAATAATAAATAATGAATATGTTGGAATAGTTACAATAATCACTAAACTGGAAAAATTAAAATAAGAAAAGAAAATATTATAAATCAAAATCATTCGAGTCGAGAAGAATTCTCTGTCCGCAAAACGAATTTGCCCCGATAGTGCCCTTCGGTTTCAGCACCGTAAATATCAGGGTAAAGAAAATGAACTGAGCTTTGAATTGATACAGAAAATATTATAAATCAAAATCAGTCGAGTCGAGAAGAATTCTCTGCCCGCAAAACGAATTTGCTTCGCCATCGGCTTCGCCGAAAGCGGACTGGCGAACCCAAGTCCAAGAGCCCGCGTGAGCTTCGTTTACACAAAGTCCACACAACTCACTGGGCCCACTTGATGTCCAATCTTTAAAAGTTAAGCACTTTTAAACTCACTTCCACATTGGATAACTATCAATGTGCGATAAACGATAAGCCTTAAAAGCACCTATCCAACTTCCAAACAGCATTTCTCACACGTAGAACGAGTCTCTACAATTCGTTAACATGAATTATCGCTGTACCAATTAATTAAAATAAATTTAATTTACAATCTTTAATTAGAATAAATCTAATTATTAACATAATATTGATTATTGATTATCAGTAAAATATGCTAACAATAACAATACAAATAAGGGGGTTATTATAGTGTTCAATTTCTTAGTGCTTCAAAATAATTTTCCCGTAAATTTATTGGTAGCCCATGTGGCCCAGTAAGTATATTAATTGAGCCATTCAGTTTGAAATATTTCTGGGCTATGGATGGATGGGACAAAAGTGTCCTTAGGAGTTAGGAAAAGCCGAATATGTGATGTGATTGTCAAATATTGAAGAAATATTGGTAGCATACATTTTAAAATAAAATAAAACAATAAGAGAATCTAACGGCACATCAATTGTAAACTACTATAGTACGAAATTAGTTCTTAACAAAAAATAATATTTTTTCCCTAACCACAATTTTCAGAGACAAGTCATCAAATCCTCCTCTAATATAGTATGCTTTAATTAATAATTGAAAGTCAAAGTTTTAATCAATAAAAATAAATCTGGGTGAATACTGAAGACGTGATGATTGGTTTGTGTAGAAAAGGCATTTACTTATATAACTTTGTCGTATCGCTACTATAGTAGTAATTTATATTATTATCGTTATAATGTAAACCTTAATTACATCAATCAAATAATTGAAGATCTAATTTTTCTAGTAATTTGATGATTTATATGGTAAATATGATATGAAAAATCAGAACTATATAGAAAATAATTTTGATATACTATATCTTAAATTATAAAAATGAAAGTTTATTATTATTGTATGTACTACTACTATTATGCAAAAAATCAACGCTAAGCAAACAGCCACGCACTTTTTTTATTTTATATCCGGAAGAAAAAGTAAAAATGTAGTTGTCTTTGTTTTCTTTCATAAAATATATTAAAAGGTCACTTTTTCTTTTCCTCTTTTTTTTTTTTTTTTGCTCTCTCTTTTTAACCTTTTCCTCTGTTTGGAATTCCTGAAATCTGAATTAATGGCCCCCGTGCTTCGCCCCGTTTCTTTCCGCCATTAAATTACCACCATTTGTGTCTCCTTTGTAACTTTTTAGAGCATTTTCTAGGGTTCCTTTTCTCCCTTATAAATACCATCACCCCGTTTCTGCGCTGTGCCGCTCTCTTTTCCGGCGCAAGATTTACTTCTGGTAATAATTGCTGACCACTTGACTGTGAGTTATTTTTTCCGGTGTTGTTTTTTTGTTTTTTAATTTATTTTTTATTTTGGGTCCATCAATTTCGATTCTGTCAACTCTAATTGTATCCCCGCATGTTGGTAGCTGTGTGATCGTGTACAGACTTCTTAATTTGCGAATTATACTCTTTTTTAAACTCATTTTCCGGAGTTCTGTTTGCCGTGAGTGTGATATAGATGATGAATTGTAGTTTAAATTGATGTGCACTGTATTAAATTTACCTCAATTATTGATTTCCGGCATGGGTTATGCTTTGAAATCTTTGGCATTTATTTTGCCTGGTTTCTAGGGTTTTAATATTTTTTATTGTGATAGAAAAATTTCTTTGGCCTCCAATTAAGTTGTCTGGTAATTATTTCATCATTCGTATTTGACTATGATTGATTGATTAACTTCTTTGATTCCTTTTCTCAACCAGGAAATTGCGATTTGAAGTGGACATCCTATATATGAGATTGCACTCTGAAATTCAATCAGAATTCCCTTAAAATCTAGCCTTTTGCTTTCTTTCTTTATTATTTTATTTTTTAATCTAAACAACACATCTGCTGAAATGGGGGACGGCGAACTTGATTTCCCGAGTGATCAAATGTTATCTTGCTTGGACATCACTAACGCACAGAGCAGCTGCTCGTTCGACATAGACGAGTTTCTCAGCCGAACACAGTCATGCAACGACGCCCTGGGCGGCCGTACCGAGGCCTACACCGACGATTTTGGCCGAACACAGGCCTGCACCCATGCCCACGCTTGTAACCCGTCCGGGCCCGATAAATCCCACACCCACACCTGCATTCACGTCCACACCCAAATTATGCCCTCCCCTAGCGAGACCCAGCCCAGCGACGATACGGCCGAGTCGGTCGAGAAAAAATCCAAGAAAAGGCCTTTGGGTAACCGCGAAGCCGTACGCAAGTACAGGGAAAAGAAGAAGGCCCGGGCCGCGTCGTTGGAGGATGAAGTTGTTAGATTGCGGGCTTTGAATCAGCAGTTGATGAAGAGATTGCAAGGTCAGTCTTTGTTAGAGGCTGAGATTGCGAGGCTTAAATGCTTGCTTGTGGATATTAGGGGTAGGATCGAAGGAGAAATCGGGTCTTTTCCTTACCAGAAGCCGAATATTGCTAATAATAATATTAATATTAATCCTAATAATGTTCATGGGACTTATGTGGTGAATTCTTGTAACATGCAACGTAATGATCAGCTTTACTGCCTTCACCAAGGATCGGAAAATGTGGTTAATAATGGTCAAGGGCTTGGGGATTGTGGGTTTGATGATCTTCAGTGTTTGGGGAATCAAAATGGTGAGCAGAAGGAGTTTGCTGATTGCGGGTTTGATGATAATGTTGTTTCAAATGTTAATACATCTGGCAACAGTAGGAGAAAAGGTATGGAATTTTTTTATTTTTTTTTTATTTTATGATTCTTGATTTTTAGCTTACGTTTTGAAAGATATGTTGACGTAACCTCTGTGTAGATTTTGACTGTTTTGTATTGTTGCTTTAATAAATTAGAATCATTTTGCTTAAATTGTCTTTGGTTTACTCATAATATCCGCTTTTTTTTTTAGCTTATCTATTAGTTGGACTAATGTTGTTGACTGTGTCGAGAAATCGATCACACTTCTGGATGAAGGGTGTATATCTGGTGTAATGTGTCCCTCTAGTACTTGCTGTGTGATCTTTATAGGTTTCTCCCATAGCTTGCAATACTTAGCCCAGCCCGAGTTTTTGGAGGAGGACCCGTTCAGTGATTTTGTATGTTCAAAATGAACCCTTTTTTTTGGCCATTCTGGCCCAACCCAAAAATACACTATTTTTTGAACCACAGATTGGGCCTTCAAAATGATTTTCTGTAGGAACTTTGGCCCGGCCTGGATCAATTTTCACATTTGGCCCAACTGACACCGGTCGGTTTGGGAGCTCTAGTTTCTCTTTCTCTGATTATGTAATTTGATGTTTTGTATTATGGGTATGCACACTTATTTGCAACACAGATACTCGAGTCAAATACATGTAAATACACTAAGTGGGAAATGGTTGTTTGAGTTTGTTTTAGGTATCTGATTAGATATTGAGTGGCATTCGTATGTATTGATTTTGATTACTAATGTAACGAATCACGCCTATCAGGTTCTGCGTAAATCTTTCTTCTTTTTTTTTTTCTTTCTAATTAATTTTACATATGTTTCATCAGCAGGGGTACGAGCAGCAATTGGTAGTTAAAGAGCATGCGAGATGGAGGCATATCCTAGTGTTTCGTCCGTCTTTGAGATTATTAGCCTTTCTTAGCAGCTGTTATTATTAATAAAGCTCTACTGTTGGCGGCACTTTTGACCTTTTTAAGTGGGGTCCGGTTGGTTTTTCTTGTATAGTAGTTTTTATTGACAAATCAATTGTAAAGTGGGACGCCCGGAGCATAGCTAGCAGAGCTTGAGGTATGAGTTGACCTAAGATTTTGGTTTTGCAGCAAAGCTTTTATTAGGTTTCTGTGTTGAACTCCTTGGTATTGCATGGGACCAGATACTTATTGTTTCATTTGATGTGTTTTGACTTTAATTTTATTAGTCGGCATTTTCTTTTCTTTCGAACCTTGTCTGTTGAATCTGAAGAATGCTGAGATGTTTGGAATGTTATCATTATTATAATTATTACTATTAAGTAATTATTAATAAGCTATGGGCAAGTGAGATGGAATTGGCTGTAGTTGATCTGTTTTTCCAGGTTGCCAAGTTTTTGAACTTTTATATCTTGCTTCTGCTTTTACGTTAGGGATAATCACAAAAACTATCCTGATTACAAATTAAAAATATCACCTTCATTTGTAAATGTATTTACATTACAATTGCATCTTCTGGAGGATGTACTTTTGTAAAACAAAAGCAAATGTCGGGGGCATATTTGTAATTCATTTTTTTTTCTTGTGTAGGCTATACTGAGGTAATTTTTGCTTTTAATCCTTTATGAAGAGTTGATCATGGAGTGGTATTTGTTTACTAGCGGCAAATAGTACTTTAAAATGTCTCTTTTGTGAACAATGAGTAGTTGAGGTGTGCAAATAATGAAGATGAGAAGTATAGTAAAATGTATCCTGTGTATTTCATAATTGCAAAGGTTGCTTTTGAATTTTTTTTTTTTTTTAATTATTTTGAATTCTGCTAAAGGATAGTCGAATAATAGTAATTTGTTGGGTTTTTATATATATACATAAATAGTGATTTTTATGAAGAAATTCATAAACCCTTTAAAAAAAATCTCTAGCAGAGGCCGAGAGGCATTAGACGAGTGGAGTCAACTATTTCGTGTGTGAATTTATAGTACGTACGGTAACTTCATAATTAATACTTTTGACGGTATCCTGGCCATCAATCATCAATGGGTGGGTTAGCTCACAGCCTGATCTGATATTGGACATTTTGACGTTTTTTTGTTTTTTTGTTTTTTTTTCAGGATTCTTTTCTCAGCCTGTCCCACCATCACTCACCTAAATAAGTTGATCTGTCAAAACCAAAAAAAAAAAAAGTGGTTGTAGTATTATTCCCCACTTCCCAAGGGAAGCATCACACTCACTTGTCTCATTAGTAGTTATTATAGAATTGGTTGGCAAAGCCTACTCCCTACATGTGACCTTTGAGGTTTTAGCCTAATCATTCAAAATAGTTGATTTTGAAATAATAAATACATTCTTGATGTTTGTTTCTTGTTTATATCCTAAATCTCTATGCGGAAGAAAAGAAGGAAAAAAAAACCCACAAATTTATAATAATAAGTCAAATAATAACTTAAAATAATTTACATAAATCATCTAATCCCTAATTTGGCTAGTCTTTATTTTATCGTGGGCTTATAAGATAACGAACATGCCCATTGGGAAAAAAAATAAGCAAAAAAAAATAAAAAAATAGTGGCTCAATTGTAAAATAGTAAATAAAAAAATGTCTAAATTGTCCCATTTTAGTAGAATTAGACGACCCGGACAAAATCTCTTTTTTTACGATTTACTCACTCGGACAATGCTCTGAACACTTTCGTGTGCAGTTCCATTCTGTTCAGCGGAATTAGCGGCAAGTGGAGTGCCACAATCCCATTCATATTTTTGATTGAATATAGAAAGATTTAATTCAAGTAACTTCATTCATAAGTGAACAATAGTAGTTGTGACAAATTCAGGCAAGTTTGCACAATTTCAAGTCATCAACTCAAAACGGCCGAACAGCAAGAAAAATACGGTTATATATAGTCCTACATCTTTTTCTTCTTTTTTTTTTCTCGAGCAACAATCAACCATCAATAGTTAGGTTGTCATCCTCATCACGATAGATGCTGTCAGCTATCTGCCAAACCTGTAACGTATTGTCCTCTGCTACACTTGAAATGACCCACGGCTCGTTCTTGTTCCAAGAAAAGTCAGAAATCTTAGCTTTGTGGCCCCCATGAGAGAATAGCAGCTCAGGAGGACCATCTTCAACTTCCCCTTCCAACTGCTCATCTCCAACCCTAAAAGCACAAGCAGATATAACAGAGTCATTTAATCTTTTCATATCTTATTTTTAAAAATAAAAAAATAACAAGGATACAAAAAAGACGACAAAATAGTTTTAAGCAAAACAAAAATACCTGCTAAGATCCCAAATAATCAACCTTCTGTCATCAGCCGATGATGCTAGAACAGTTTCATTGTTTGGATTCCATTCCACCTGGAATACCTCTTCCCTGTGAATTAACAAAAAAAATCTTTGATTATTCATCATGAGTAACAGTTTACATCAGGAGACTACTGAAACTATCACTATATTTTTCAAGAGTTGGTTATTTAGGGATCAAATCAAGATGCACACTTACATATGATTCCCAAGAGCGTGCAGAGGAGAACTTAAGTTGCGCATATCAAATAGACCAACTGTAGAATCAGAGGATGCAGTAGCCAAAACATACTCGTTAAATGGATTGAAAGATAAATAGTTCACCTGGAAATTTTGAGAGAAATGAGACAGTGTTATGATTATGATGCGTAATTAAATGACAGTATGAATATGAACATCAAATTTTTCTTAAACCTCTCTCTCATGCACAACAACAGAGTGTTGGAACTTGTTCGTGCGCAAGTCCCAAATCATTAGCTTGCAATCATCTCCAACAGAGCCAAACAAGTTCTCATTCTTCAAATGCCAAGACACGTCCTCAACCACGTTTTCATGGCCCTATAACAACAATCGTTTGATAAAGAAAGGGAGTTAAAAAAACAATCTTACAACATCAACGCAAAAGGTCTTGCTATCAACAGCCATAGTTAATATGTTACCTCGTAGATATATTTTGCGTCAAGCACTTTCTCTTGAGGCATTGCAGAAACATCCCACAAACAAATCTTGCAATCATTTGAACCGCTCAAAAGATATCCTTCTTTAAACGGGCTCCATGACAAACCGTATCCTTCTTTATCATGGCCCCTCAATCTCAAGTCCGGATCACAAGAACCACGTCCCGAATTCACCAGCTGCTTACTAGAGTCAAAAACATATACTTCAGTACCATTGGTCTTGGCAGCAATTATGGATTGGTTTTGTGACATACAACGAGCTCTATTCACTTCTCCATCAACTTGTATTTTCTGAATTATCTCTACCTGCCATATAAGCAATAAATATCTTAACAAATGCTACTTTAGAATATATAAGTCCACATGTGGATGACAATCTCAGATGCAGTGCCATGAAAAATACCCACACAATATTCGTTTGTATTGACTTTCATTGTTATGAGAAAAAGATCACATAATGATTTCTACTGATGCTTACACCTAAAAAAAACTTTCATAACCAGCTTTTAAAGAAAAAAAAAATTAACTACAATAACATTTCACTGAGTAATTTATTCGAACAGCTGGTGCGCACAAATGAAAAACACATAAAGAACCCCGCCTCAGATAAAATAGAATTGAAATCGGTATTCGGCTACAGACCTTGGGGTAGATGGAGTTATCGGGGTCAATTGCGATGGCGGAGGAGGGGTCGCGTGGGAGGTACGCGTCCGCGACCATGAGAAAATTGGGGGAATCGTCGGAGGTGTGGGTCCCCAGTATCAATTTGTGGACGGAGAGATCTCCGGTGGCGGATGAGGGCGGCGATGGCAGCCACTGGACGGTGAGGGACGGCCACTCGAGGGAGTGGCAGATCACGAGGTCGTACAGCAGCGGCGTGTTCTTCTTCCACACTGAAAACTCCTCCTCCACAACCTCTTCCATTTCTCTCTCTCTCTCTCTACTTTCTTAGTCTCTCTCTTTGTCTCTGGCACACACAGAAAGAAAAACACGCAGTAGGTTATTTTTTTTACAGACACAACTCCCTGAGAAGCTTATAAGAGGAGTTTTTCCCGCCAAATGTGAAATCCGAGGGAAATATGGCGGAGTCAGTAAGGTGTTGGGGTTTTTGTGTTTTGATGGGTCGGGCCTCCTGGGCCGAGAATATGTGTGTAAGCTTTCATGGGCTGGATTTTACAACCCAACTATGTGAAGTCCAATATGTTGGGCCGCTGTGGGCTATAGGAGTGAATCAAATAGGAGAACCCACTGAAATTTAGTCAAAAGTACAAACGATTCAAATAAACAGTTCTATAAACCATTTTTTTAAGTCTGATTTATATACGTTTACACGAATGTAATATAAATTGGAATTAATATTATTAAAACGAGAAGTAAATATTCAAGCACGCACAACGAGTTTTTCCATTTTGTATGCAGTACTTTATTCAGTATATTAGTAGTACATAGATGTTACTTTGGGTGTAAATTAATATTTAACCATCACGAAGTCATGAACAAGGTAACAAGGTTATTTTATCCATTGAATTAAGGGCTTTTTGGTAGCTATCACATCCTACTTTCATTTTTTGTTCCACTGCTTGCTTAAATTTTCTCTGTTTTCGCTCCCGCATCATTATATATATCAAAGCTTATTTCCATGCAACTCAAATATTCTTAAACTTTCATGTAGAGAATTAAATAATTAATTTTGGGATACTTAATTTAGGTACAAAATAAAAAATACTTAAAATATTATTAGATATTACTTAGGCCCAACATATATTGCGTAAAATTAAATTTCCTCTATAATTTTGTACCTCTTTTTAACCAAAATAGTCCCGATGAAATGGTCCGCGATGCCACCAGTTGGAAGATTATCGCTCCTAGTTCGTTTTAAATACGGTTTTTTTTCGTCTAACTTCTTCTAGTAGAAGTTGAACTACTAGTTATCTGACTCCTTCAACAACTATTCACCACAACCTTGATAGCGTACGAGATACTTAATTTATATAGTTAAATTAATGTGATACTAAGCACATACTGAAACAGAAGCCTTTGTTTTATTAAAAACTTAAAAGATAATTTATTACATTAGTAATATCCTTTTGAAAGGAGATAACTTGGATGATATAACCTTTTAACCTCTCATATAGAAGGCTTGCACTCGATAATATAAACTCACTATTATAAACAATTATTACATCACACTTATTATTCTTTTTTTTTCACTCAAACTCACACTATTATTATGAGAATATATAAAGCAATGATAGATGTTTTTGATGCTTGATATTTGTAGACCTGACTTCGAATTTCAAATGCGGACACCAAAACTTGTTGATAAAGGATGTGTCATTACTTACGTCTTTTCCTCTATTATTGTGAGTCAGTGATCCTTTATTATAGTTTCACTGACTTATCTTGTTTCTGGTCCCTTATGACTCAGTCGTCTTGTATTGTTAGGGAATATTTTCACATGGTAGTTTGGCGTGATCCCCACGTTTTTTAGAAAGCAGCTGGTCTTTTGTCTTTTTCAGCTGTATTCTCTTGTCGGTCCTGTTTGGTCGAAAGTCTTTCCCAAAATCGGGTTCCTTCTAGTAAGGACATGCTTAACATATGTGGTCAATCCACCGACCGACATGTGCCATGTTACAAAATCTTCGTTAGGTTTCTTAGCTTACCATAATTCTGTTTACCCATAAGGCTCATCTATTTGTTTCGAAAAGGTTTTTTGCAAAGCCTGTAGTCGCTTCTGATATTGAGTTTGAAAGGAATGATCTATTCGCTGAATATTGAAAGAACTTGAATGGGTACTTTGCTTTATCTGTTTCGGTTAAACAAGCTCAAAGTCCCCATACTCGTCGTATAGAAGCATCGCCTTCTGAAATTGCTCCTACTATTACTGGTGCGTCTTCCAGTGAGGCAGCTTTAATTTCTTTGTGGCATTCCCATCCGGTTTTCTAAACTTGATGAGATGAAAAGTTTAATTGAAGACTTTCTTTGCCGGTTCTGGTGTCGCGCGAATAAAATACAGCTCCAAAATGTCTCCTATGGTTAAATGTGGATTATTGGCCCAAGTCTCGTAAATCGCTTCCTTAATCCATTTTGGTAGTTTGAAAATCTCTTTGAAACTTGGTGCAATAGTATACATTGAAGCTACGGCCCCGAAAATATATCATTCTTGTACTTCGTTTGTATGACTTCCCACTTTCATCGAAACTCTTGAATACTTTCCAAATATATCAACTATTATTTTATCGGGGTTGATACCTCTTCTGTTAACTAACTTCTCCCACTGCCTTTGATAACTCTACATAGGAGAAATTTTAATCTCGTTAGTTTTAAACTTAAAGTGTCAGTGTGTAGCCTACGATTCAACTCTCCCTCCGACGTCAAACTTCATCTCGTGGGGAGACAAAGCTTCCAGCAGCAACGGCCCACCGGAATTCCCGCTAGAGCGGCCGATATCGAGGTCTAAAAATTTGAGAATCTCCGAATTGTACGCCGCCCCTTCGCCACCTCGCCTTTAGTCGCCACACAGCCCCGTCATTTGGAGACCGTCGTCTGCCTAGCAGGTCGTTGATCCGGCAACGACATCGCCCATGACGTAGCTCAACGAAAGGCGCAATGAAGACCCCCCGACGGCGCCCGCGAGGAGCAGGTAACTTTCGTTTCTCAGTTTTACGATTTTCATTTTTTTTATTTTAATCATATTAACACGATTAAAAAATATTTTAATAAATTCTTTAATAAAAGTAGATAATAATAAACCAATGATTAATATTATAATTTTATAAACATAACCGTTAACACAACCTCGGGCTCTGATACCATTGTTGGTATTCGTAGAGACGAACACTATGCTCGTGCAGCGGAAGTTTTAAAATTTTTAGATCCAACAGATCCATATTTTGAACGAATATATTTATACAATATACAAACAAGAGAAAGCGTGAAAACCTTACAGTAAATTCAGATCCGAGTTCAATACTAAGGTGTCCACGCAATTAATTCTCCGACTACAATATCCAACTTCAGTGTATTGCTATCGTGAAGAAAGATAAGAAATCTCACAAAAGCTCAAGAACTCACAATCTCAATATCAAGAGGTTTGTTATGATATTTTTTTTAAAAACTCTCTCTAGTCAACTTATGACTTTATGTTATATTTATACTGGACATAATAATAGCATAATCCTAAAAATGGTTGGACTGTCCAAGACATGGGCCCAAAACAGTTTTGGCCCAAGTACCTTTATTAATATAAAATAGATAATCAAATATAAATCCAATTTAATTTAATTAAATAATTTTTATCAAATGGAAATAAACACCATAATTATTAATCAATTAAATATTACAATTTCAAATTGAATATTTATTAATTTCTTGATACATTCTTAAGTCAAAAAAGTATTCGCATATATTGTGACCCTATAGGCCTTTATATATGACAACAATCTAATGATGATCCAAACAAAACTCCTAAACGGCTTAGTTGGATGAACTTAATATATAAAGAACATTCACTTGAACTCAGTGAATTATAATCTTTATACAAATCTTTGGTAAAATTTCTTTCATTTTGAATCACTCGATTAAGTTTAAAATTTATCCAAGTGCCTATCTCAAGGTCTTAATCAATTTATCTCATATTTATTAGTCGACAACTAGACCATACTCAACTATTATATTGAATATGTCTCTTGCATTGGCCAATCACTTTAGTCGACCTAATATAGAGATTATGAGTGATCTCTCTCGAAATTCCAATCGAGAAATGAATTATTTCTTGACTCAACTACCACCTTCATTTACATCATAATGTACCCAACACAAGCCATATCTACCCGAAAAAGGAGTGCAAATATTAGTCATGGTCAAAGTACATCACTCAATAAACAAGGTGCGTATTGACATCAAGTCAAACGATATCACACGTTTTATACACTGATAAGTTTTATAGACATACAATAAATAACTTATCAGTAGGGTTTACCAATACACTTTAAAGTATCCACGTGTCCATCACGAATAACTGTTATTCGCAGTTGTGAGACTAATTGCATTCTCTAAGAATGTGATGCAGACCATATGCCGACATATGTTATATTATCAATATCCTAATATTGATAATCAGTAGTCGAGGCTATTTTAAGATGAATATTCTATCACAGATATCTCACCATATCAATGACAATATTTACTCTACGGAGATATTTATATGAATAATCACAAACAATCAAAACAATAGTTCAATAAATGTATTGCCATATATATAGTAATTGTGATTAAGTATAATGTCTTTAAATCTGATTGTCTCTAGGACATATTTACTTTCAATGATCACATGGGGTTGTGTAAATAAGTCTTCTAGTTTTACTTTCTTGTGTAAATCTTTTGAATATTTGAAGGAAATTATTTTCCAATAAAATATCTACTCCTGTATCATGAAAATAAATTAGTGGAGTCTTGACCTTGTACCATGGAGTACCATTTGCTCATCCCGTTGTCATTCTTCTTGTTTGGTTCCTCTTTTAAGAACGAGAATCCTTTTAGATAAAAAATCTCACCTCATCGTGGACAATTCTTCTTCCATTTCTATAGGGAACTCTTCTGGTTTTGCACGATATACGAGAATCTATATGGAGAATGGACTGGTGCTCATTTGATTCTGTATTTTCTCACCCACTGTAACTCCATTCCATCTCTCAACCTTTCCCAAGGTTTATGTTCCTCGATAAATTCTAACTCTTTCTTTAGGGATTTTTCCCGTGCTACCCTCAATCATCGTTTTAATTTCTCCGATTTTGAGGATTCCTTGATATTTTCATATGGAAGGTTGTTCTAAGCGTACATTGGAAAGATTTATTTTTCGTGTAATGTCGAATATCACTTTTACACATCTCCATCCTTCTAGGCACTTCAATTCTCCATTAGTTTTGAACACTTTAGGAGCTCGAGTACTTTTGCTAGTTCTTGGACCTTTCCAACGAGGTCCACTAATCATTCTATATTGTTGAAGACATTCTCCTTGATTTGATCATGAGACTCTTGATTTTATCAAGGACGGGACAATCTTGATTCTCATGTCGGTTTCTCCAATTGTTGGAGTTTGCATTATCTTCGGTGAAATGGCTATTGCCACGTCTTCAAAGATTCTTGTTATTTATATGAATTCATTTCTCAAGAATACCTCCAAACGATGAGTATTCAAGAGCGCATAGGAAATTTTCTATGTAATCGAGTATGGTTTATTTCCCTACGTCATCAGGTTTGGCCTCTTAAAGTCTCGATGATGGTAAGAACTCTATCCACCAATATACGCGATTCTTGGGTTGACATTAAATGTCAGTTTTCCCGCGTATAAATTTCTTATGATCGCACTAAGACAAAAAAATTTTGAGATTTGAGATTCTTTTATTAAAGAGAGAGAGATTTAATGGCGAATCAACTTCTTCTTTAAAAGTTGATTTCATGATTACTCTGATGGATCTATAAAGAGTATTTGCCATTCCTGTTTTGAGTCTACTCTTAATCTCCTGATTTTCTATGTAGGGGATTAGTTTCATCTCAATTTGGTTTTTTATGTATTTCGTAGGTATCGTGAATTCTCCCGTGAAAATTCTATGCATAATTTGGTGTTTTCGATTTCTCAACCCCAACTTATCCATCGCCTTTTCCATGACTCCTCTTGTAAATCTTTCGTACATGGATCTTCTTTCATTGTTCTCATAAATGTCTTATGAGAAATTTTTGTATGAGAGAGGAATCCTGATATATCCTCCATATTTACTTGTTGAAGAAATTATCCTTCACCCTGATTCTGAATAAAGTATATTTTGATAATATACGGCTTCTTCGAACTCTTGGATTGTCTCAAACTGTCTAACTCCTCTTTTCTGATTTTTTGGGGGTAATCTGTAAAGACATGCCCTCTCATTCTACACGTCTAGCAATTGCAATTTTAAAACTTTCATTACCTATAGTGTGGGCTCGTTTGAAAGTTCTTTTTGCTGGAGTCCTGTTGGAGCTTTTGTGGCTTGAAAATGAGCCTCGACTTCTGATTAGCACATATTTGTCCTTATTTTTAGTAAGTTTATAGCTTGTTTTTTCTTATTGTTTTTGGTATAAGTTGGGTAGTTTAAGCTCTATTTCGTATATTTGTACTCTCAGCTTATTTTACCGCGTTTTAACCTAGATTGATGCAAATAAGTGATTATTTGTGGTTTTTCACTTTACAGCTAAGTAACCGGACGAGTTCAGCGCCTAAATTAGATGAAGTTGATGTTCAATAAATGGAGAACGGGCTTTCCGGTGAACGAGTAGCAAAAAGATAGAAAGAGACGGAGGCAGACGCGCAGCCGCGTCGACTGACGCGACCGTCGACGCGAGCCATGATCTGCCTCAGTCGACGTAGCATCGACGCAACGTCGATGCTACTTGCTGAAGCGTCGATGTCGACGCAACGTCGATGCAACTTGCTGAAGCGTCGATGTCGACGCACACCGTCGACGCACCCGCCCAGCCGACGCGCGCGCGCCAGGCAGCACCGATGCCGAGCACCAGCACGCGTTAGTCGACGCACCGTCGACGCATCGTCGACGCGACGGCCCAGAATCGGGAATTTTAGGGTTTCTTATGCTTTAAGTCAAGGAAAATCTATAAAAACCCTTCTAAGTCCGTCCCAAACGGACACCTCTGACCCATACACACTGAATACTTGATCTCTTGGCTCGAGAACAACACCATCCACATTCCGGTAACAATAATTGATCAAGATCGAAGATTCGAGGATCGCCAAGCTCCAACCGTCCGTTCGTGATCCGTTCTTCGACCGAGATCAATCACCTCTCCGGATTAGCTGGAGAATTTACTACGCTTTCTAGTTTAATAAGTACTCTAAACCTTTTATTCGTTTTCGTAGTTTAATTTATGCAATTAAGTAGTTGTTCTTCAATAATTGCTTTTGAATTTGTTAACGCTTAGAACCCTAGATACTCTTGGTATTGAATTCGTAATCTCTAGTTTAATTAATGCTTGGTTATTATTCTTGTTAGTTAACTCGTTTCGTTTGCATTTCGTTCTTGATTATTTGCTTGATTTTATGCTAGTTAATCTTGTTTAAAGTTCTTAGAATAATCTCTTTATTTTACATGTTCTAGTTGCTGAATTTAAATACCTAGTTTTAATTAGTGTTCATGCGTTTTGAATTTCTTAGATAATCAAAACAATCAAAAATCCCCCCCCCCCCCCCCAATTTGTATGCGTTTTGTATTGAACAAACTATTTAAAATTCTGATTGTATGTTTCTCGAGAGACGACTCGAGTCAAGTTGCCAAACTACGCGCGACCTCGTTCTCTTGCGGGCAAGCTATTGATCTTTTGACAAATTTTCATAAGTAGGCAACACAAAAGCTTGAATCAACTTCGGCTTAACCACGTTCTTTGTCCTGATTTATAGTTC
The DNA here is from genome assembly GCA_014905375.1 of Phtheirospermum japonicum. Taxonomy (NCBI): domain Eukaryota; kingdom Viridiplantae; phylum Streptophyta; class Magnoliopsida; order Lamiales; family Orobanchaceae; genus Phtheirospermum; species Phtheirospermum japonicum. Next base: position 773,904 of record BMAC01000178.1, read on the forward strand.
ATGGCCTTTTGTTTTGACCAGAACCTTATTGGTTTCCATATAAACCTTCTCGTGCTTCCCCAAGCATGAGGGTGCCTTTTTCTTTTTTCCGCTTATATCTTTGCAGATGTCATTTTCAACACTACAAAGATGAACTGATTTATTGATTCCTCTTAATCTCTTATAATTCTGGTGATGTGCTGCTTTTTCTTACCACTATGCTAACTTGTATTTTAAATATGACATCCTTCTAGAAATCACACCATATCAGTTATTGGCTTGTATTTTAGATTAACCTCTCTCTAAGGATTTGGTATTTTCAAAGAGATTAATTGTGTCCCATCCCATCGTCCACCTTGGCTTTCCACCGATATTTGGTGAATAGTTGGATGTATTCGTACATAAAAAATATCTCGTAATTCGAGGCAATAGAGGACTTGTCGGTATTTTTTCTGCTTCTCCTCTTCCATACCCTCAAAATATCATGTGCCGATAAAATAAATTTTGAATAATTTGACCATATTATTGGTTATCCCTTGTAATGATTCTCCAGATATAACTCTCATTTTTATATGTAACTCTTTTAAATTCCACGCGATCTTTACTGATCCTTCAAGGCTCATTTCAAGAAGTAAAATGAACCCTTCATTTTTCTAGACCGAGAGTCCCAGGCGCAATTCGCATTGCAGATACCCAATCATCTATTAATATCCCTCAATTTTTGAATTTGGAATATTCAGATTTAACATTAATCCATACGGATGTATAGGATCAAGTCGGGACTTTCCGTATGGCGTGTTGAGATCATTGGGCCTTCAAGAACGTTGCCTGGTGCCCACTATGTTTTTAGAATCTCCTTTTACGGTGAAATTCCCAACATGTGGTATTAGTGCGTCTAGTACTATAAATTCGTACTTTTGTGTGGATTGAGACTTGTTGGTGATGGTAGAAGAGCACTTCTTGGAATCAAGGCCGATTATTCTCCTGATTTCATTTTTAGATCTACAATACCTAATCCAATGAATGATTCGACTAGATCGTGTAGATCTTCAATATTACTTTTTTCCATTACTTCTTGGGATGTAATGAAGTTCATTTGATGATAGCCATCACTTTTTTCTTCCTCAATTGGTTGCCTTGTAACTTTGGTTAGTTTCCCCTTCTAGTGTAAAATGAGATTCATTCCGAAAGTTATATGTCTTCTTCCTTCGAATGTACTTTGCTTAATCTCAAGTGCCTTTACTCATTTTTGAACATGAACTAGGTTCATCGTGCTTTCTTTTGATGTTCGATTTTTTTTTCATCTACATCTAGATACGTTGTTGATGGTGGTCAATATCTTGTATTATTCTTTAGAATTATCTCAGATCTTAGGATTCTTAGAGAAATCTGCTATCACTTTGCTGCAATTGGATCTATTGATGTGATTCATGAGTTGCATCTCTATAATTTATCAGATCCATTTTAGCATTTGATTTAACTCAAGTGATATGCCTTTTGTTTATCGCATTGTCTCAAGGTTCCCTGTTGACTCCTACAAGTAGAGATGCGAATCCGGTTAAAATTGCACTGTTTTATAACTGGCGGTTACAAACGGCCGGTTTTTTTAACTGAAAAAAGACAAACCGTAATCGAACCAGACAAAAACCAATTTCGGTTCCGATTTGTACTGATTTCGATTACGGTTTGTAACCGCCGGCTTAGTTCATAATCGGCGGTTAGTCGGATTTTTTTTACGTTGATCTCGACCGTTTGGTTTTTCTTTTCTTTCCTTTTTTTTTTATAATTAAAATCGGAGATTTTTTTTAACCGACAGTTCACGGTTCAAAGTTTTTCGGAACCCAAATCGAATCGCCAGATGATGTTTCGGTTAATCGAAATTGGATCAATATCTCTACCTGCTAGAGCTTGTTCAAATGTTATTTTCTCTTGGTGTTCAAACTCGTATATTTCCAAAATTTGAAAATATCAACTGAAATGAATACATCTCGAACACTCGTTCGAATCCATATTTGTAGGTACTAAAAGTTAATTACATAATTATACCATTTTTTATTTAAAAAAAATCTTAATAAACTTGGGATGTGATTCCATTTTTAAAAGGCATTATCTGAATTTTCTAGTATTCTGATTTAAATATTACTTTCAAAGATATGAAGTATCCAATACAAAACAATTAAGTACCATATATATTGAAAGTACGTACTCAAAATTTGAACTATAGATTGTGATATTTTTAGTAAAAGGACAAAACTCAATTTTATAGAAGTATAATTGAATTTTGGAAAACAAGATAATGAACATAAAAAATAAATTTGAAATAAAAAGTGGAAGATAATTTATTTAGGTGGAAAGTGTGCTACAAAATGAAAGAAAGATTATGGTTTTATTTACAAAATTCCAGGATTAAAACCAGACCATCCTTTAACTGAAAAATGTCGAACACAATAAAATTTTTGGATAACGTGTCCAAGGCGATGAGAGTGTTGCAATCTCCAAAAAACAAATCATTCTCAACCTCTCGCCCACTAAATATTCAGTTATTTTCAAAGACTTTGATTCTAACGTGTCCAGTTTAACATTTAAGTATTCTCCGGAATAATTTGCTCCATACATTAAATTTATGACTAACTTATGTGATAATCAAACTAATGCGAACCATATAATTTATGATCTCAATTCTCAAGACTTTGTTATTGACTCATTGCCGATATTTTCCCTATAATTTTCCTCAATATTCAGTAGCTGCTTTATTTGACTAACACTAAAGGTTACATATTAAGTACATTTCCGGGTGACTAGAGTGGGGGCATATGGTGGGTGGGTTTCTTAGATAGTGCACGGCATTGTGACAAGATAGAGATGGGCTTAAGTAGCTCCTTTGTGGACACTTTAACTATTAGGTGTTTGCATAAGAAAAGGTCAGAATCACCCATCTTACACTTGTCACTATAACATGCTTTACAGAAGATCAAGAATACTTTTTTACTCAATTTTTTTCCAAGCCTTTGTTTAGTCTAGCATTTCTATACTAGGAATTCAGGTTCCGAATCACGGCAGAATATGTTTGTATTAAAACTCCATTTTTGAATATTCGACTAACAAATTATAGAATTTAATATTTACATTTTTTTCTCGTACAATATCATCAACTTTTCATGCATGATTTGACGTATATTATAAAAGAAATAAAAAGATTTTCAATTTTACAATTTTCTTAGAGAATCCTACTCCAAAACATTACAAAAACAACTAACCTGAGTATTTCTAAGGTTGCATTTGGATGGTTAGATGGATTCGAAACAACAGATTTTCGTCTCCTTATAGCAGAATTTGTAAATCAATAAATTTCGAATCCTTACTTTTACTTAATTTGAGTTATTTTTGAGTCATCCATTTCAAGTCGAGTTTAAATTGAATCATGTGGAATCCTTTTCAAATCCAAATTTTGATTTCAAGTGATTTCTGCTTTTAGCTAATTGCACCATTTCTCAACAAATCCCAGCTAATTTTAGACTTTTATGGGAAATATTACATCTCGCAATATGTATGCATATGCAGAACCAAATGAGTGCTGTCAAATCAAAACTTTCCCATTTCATCCTATCTTTTAGCCTGTCTTCCAACCAAACACCAGAAAGCAACATAGCACCATATATACAGTAGTAGCCTATAATAATAATTAATAGAAATAAATTTCAAAAGCCCATTATCCCCTTTTGCGTGATGATGATTGCAAATCAACACTTCAAAGTAAAAGATCATAGACCCCATATCACTTGACATCACAAAATATTCATTACACAAACCATATCAAAATACAAACTCACACCAAAGACCTAACAAATTACTTTTAAAATTTGCAAACAACCTCACAAGCAAGCAAGCAAGCTTTACCTACATCCATCAAAATATACCATACACAGAAAATCAACTAAAACTGATTATTATTATTATTATTACATCACATGACAACACATGCAGCTGGATTTTCATCACTGAAAGCCGTGGTGTACCTAACCTCCGTCGAGCTGGCACGCGCAAGCTGCGAGACACGAGGGTCCTCCGCGTTTCGGACATAACCAGCCGGGGCTTTCTTATCGTAGACACCTTGCGCGTAAGGGTGCTCCACGACATCGTATGGGACGTACGGCCAGATCTCGGCCTTTTTACCCGTGCGGTGAGCCACGCGGGCCACCACCTTCTCGGGGTCCACGTAACCGATAACGGTGAGCTTGTTTTGCTTCGGGGTAACCTCCACCGAGGTCACCCCTTTCATTCCTTCCACAGACCTTCGCACCTTTCTCTCACACCCTTCGCAGTCTATCTTGATCTTTATCTCCACCGTCTGATTAATTATAGAAAAACTTCAAGATTAATAGTGGTACATGAATCAACCGACAGCATCAAGATCTTTTAGATTGGGTGAATTACTTTACATGATTTATGTTTGAATTAAGTCCAGCAGAATATTCTTCAATGATTCCACTTTTTTACTTTTGCGAGTATGATTAAGAAAAAGCTGAAACTAATGCAAGAGTTTAACAAATCGAGAAATAGTAAAAAATAATAATAATAATTACAAAATATCGTAATTTTCCCATTAGAAAGTGACAAATCACTTTTTCTAAAGTTTTCAAACATTCAAAACCATAAGCCAATGGAATTTTCATTTAAAGACTTGTGGTCCTCTGTTTTTTACCCTAGCTAGATTGAAAACTTTACATTTGTTGATATGTTTCCAAGTGATATGGACATTTTTTTCCCCTTCCGTATATAAAATTCTTATTTTACACATTTCAATATGTTTTCCTACAATTGGTAACGGATAGAAATAAGTTAACATTCAACTACTTTGTTGTTTTTTAGTTTTTCAAATTCAAGGGTGCAACTTTATGCACGAAACAAGTCCACTTTACAGCATGGAATATATAACTTTACAGAAAAAAAGAAGTAATCCAAATATTATGAGCTAGAGAACAAAAAAAGTGAGGCCGCACCATGCGGCGAGTTGTCAGGCGAAAGGTCTAAAGTTGGTTTGTCACAAATTTCACTCAGAACAAAGCATCAACATTATTTTAAATCGCCAGATCTGAACTCAGATCTTATTCTGCTCTATTAATTAACTATTAAACAACAATTTTGATTACCGTAATCAAAGCAAATAATGCATACATAATAAAAAGAAACGACAAAAAAGAAATCAAGACTCAATTTACTTCCTAATTACAGACACAGAGCATGTGTGTGTGTGTGTGTGTGTTGGAAAGAGAATTACAGACCTGGAGTTGCTTGCGCTTCTTGAGCTTGGAATGACCACTTGAGCAATCAAACATGTTTGAGAGATGATCCAAAGCGCCCATTTTCTAGTAATTAAGAATATATAACTATTTTTGCTCTTATCTATCTTATAATTACTAACAATAGTAGTGTTTAACTATCAGCTAGCACTGTTCTTTCTCTCTCTAGAATTTATGGTATTAGACAGAGGAATATATGATTGGAATGTAGAAAATATCCCAAATTTTGAGTGTTATCTCTTGTTTTTGTTTTTTAGGTTTAGATTTGGTGAGTGAGATACATTTTATTATATAGAGAAATGTATTGTAACAGTGCAAGTTTTTAATATTTAAAATGCGCCGTTGGATGATGAGGAGCTGGCTCGGAGAATGCATGCCACGTGGTGCCCTGCCATAGGGCGGCTGTTTGAAATTGGATACCTATGCACCGACCCGATATTATGGATAGTCGGTCACCAGTAGGCTAAAGGACAAGGGAGAGAACGGTGGTGAAGGTTTCCTTCTCAGTGCTCACTGTCATAGGTTCGGATCCATCGGGACCCGCTTCGCCCGGCTACAGTCTACACGCTCTCGGGGTCCACTTGATAGCTTTTTTTTTTGCTTTTTTTTTCTTAATTTGTTTACTTTTTATAAGCTGCTGCTGCTGCAAATTGTATTGTGGGGGATCAGGGATGTGACTGGACTAGTATTATCAAAACCAAATACATCCAACGGGCCAGTCTGAGTTATTGAGGCCAACATATTTGATAGTTTCAATTTGGACTAGCCAAGGTTGTGGTATATATATATATATGATTAATAAACCTGACTAGAGCTTTTGATATTAAGCTCGAATCGATAAGTAGGGATCTTTACGTTAAATTCGACCCACTAAGATTATTGAGCTCGAGTTCCCAAGTCTGTCAAGACAAATGATAAGGGTTGTAAATGAGTCGAGTTACTCGCGAACAGCTTGATCAAAGTTCAACTCGAATTTAATGTTGACTCGATTTTAAAACAAGTCGAGCTCAAGCCTCGTTTAGTGCCACAACTTCTTTTCCTAATTCCAATCGTGATATTGGTAATTCCGCATCTGAGATGAGTAAGATTATGCTATCTTCCTTTTGACCCCAAAAATTCGAAGTAAATTTTTGTATCGACGGATCGGTCATTCCAAAGAGGTTAGAAGATCCTTCTCTTGACATAATGAGAATGCGCACTAATTTGATCTTGATCCTTTTGGAGCGGCTTAGCCCCGTTCATCTTCAGCGCAAGAAACCAACCAACAAAAAGTATGAACTGCAAAAACCAATGCATCGATTGCGCTACAATAAAGTTATAATTCACTAGTTATTCTAGATGCACCAGTAATCGGTTTATGGATGAGTGCTCTTGGTGTCTTGGATCCACAATTAAACCCGTGGATCCTTAGTATTGCTTAAAAGATATTTTAGAAGCCCATAAAGGGCCATTTACAGGCAGGGTCATAAAGGCCTATACGAGATCACGAAAGCACTTTTTCACTCTTTCATATACTAGGGGATTTCACTTGGAAAAGGGAAAAGCACCTACCATTCGTTGATTATTAGCGGCATCCCTGAAATGTCGGGTCGAAATATGGTTTTAAAATTAAGTTTCGAATTAGTGGATTATGTCAGGTGGAGTGGCGAAGCCATAAGCAAAAAGGAAGAGACTCACAAAATCTCACTTATCATATTCCATTGTGGAAGACACCATATTTTCTGAAAAATTCGCTAAGACCCTATTCTGTTACCCATTAACATCGATTTCACAAAGCCCTTATCGCTTAGTTTTCGACTTTTCGAAAATATCTTAGCGGGTGAGCTTATAGGGTCTATTTTTTAGTTCAAGATCCCTCTTAAGAATCAAAGAATTAGTATATTTGTTCCGACCAAAAGGGGAATGGACCAGGGTTATAAACTTATAACTCGGTACGGACATAAAGACTCCTTATTCTTTTTTAGATATTACAAATTGGGGTTTTTTTTTTTTTTCTAAACGGAGCCCGGATACTTAATTTTTTTAGTCCAACCAAAGCCAACTATAAATTATTATAATTAATAATACTACTATGAATTCCGCTAAACAATGCGCCTAATTGCACTTCGCGCTCCAATTTTTTGATGATTCAATTTTTCTTTCTTGGGGGAAAGCTTCTTTTGTGTTAATAATGCCTATGCCTTCAACTCATTCTAAAAAAGTAGGATTTCCGAACATGGATTAATTTAGTTATAAACATGTGCCTCTCCTTTTGAATTCCACTGAGTTTCCTTTACTTGATCGAACGGTCGAAATTTCAATTATTTCAACTATATTAAATGATCTTTCAAAGTAGTCAAGACGCTCTAGTTTATGGCCGCTTCTCTACGGGACCAGTTGTTGTTTTATTGAATCTGCTTCACTAGTAGGATCGCGGTTAGACTTTGATCAGATCGCTTAGCCCCGTTCATCTTCGGCGCAAGAGCGGTGAAGAGTATGACCCTCTCCTGTACGCTTAAACCGCCTTTGAACCGGGGTACTTACTAACTGAATCGGGTACAAGTGTCCCGGTCTTTTCTTGTCCACCCTCACCCCCCGAGCCGGGGGTGCTTGTGTGTTTGGGGTGGGGTGGGGTGCAAAGCTTTAAAACACCCGTTTTGATCCGTCGATTAGTGATTGCACTAAAGAGAGAAGCGATAAAGCAAAGCAAGCGATACTGGTGATGCTCTTTTTTTGGGGGTGCAAAGCTTTAAAACACCCGTTTTGATCGGTCGATTAGTGATTGCACTAAAGAGAGAAGCGATAAAGCAAAGCAAGCGATACCGGTGATGCTCTTTTTTAAGGGGGCTTCATTTTGCTACAGGTTGTAATCTCTAATGAAAAATATAGCTCCATGAGCGCGGAAAGAGATCAAATGAATTCGAAAGAATTGAACGAGGAGTCGTATGAGATGAAAATCTCATGTACGGTTCTGTAGAGTGGCAATAAGGGTGAGTTATATGTCAACTTTTTCACTATCACTTCTTTTTTTTCGAAAGAAAAGGTGGAGGAATCATCTTTTCGACTCTGACTCTCCCACTCCAGTCGTTACTTTTCTTTCTGTATAGTGATCCAACGGTGTCAAGTGGAAGGGTCGTCGCTCAACGGATAAATATTACTATAGGGTTTACAGGAGTAGATTAGATAGATTAGATATGTAGTGTCAATCCAAAATAAAATTGAACCTAAAGTTAAGAGAAAAAAAATGCGGGGTTTATCCCAATCTTGAGTCACTAGCTCGCGATTCGCTAGTCAAATATATATAGAGAGAGAGATGGATATACAGACAAATAGATAAATATCATAATATTTTTTTATTATAAAAAAAAAATCAAGCTCGAACTCGACTCGACTTATGAGCTCAAAATCAAATTTCAGTTTCGACATTCATAACCGAGCTCGAGTCGAATCCTTATATAATTTTTGATCTCGAACTTGAAACCGAGCATATCAAAATTTGAGCTCACCTCAATTTGTTTACATCCCTACTAATAATCAAGTGCTTGTTTGGGTGCCCATTTTGAAATAGACATTTTGCAAATAAGTTCATTTAGAAAGAAAAACATGTTTGGTGGTTATATTAAAATGGACTTTTGAAAAAATAACTTTTCCAAAAGTCCATTTTGAAAAAGTGCTAATTTATGACTTTTGAATTTCATTTCCTACACTTTTGTTGAGTTTACTTTTAAAACTGTTTTTACCAAACACTTCACATTTTTTACAAATACTTTTCTAAATTACACTTTTCCAAAAATCCAATTTTATAGATGGACTTTTATACTAAAAGTATTCACAAACAAGAAATAAACTTTCATTTTCTTTAATATGTTAGTAAAATGATAATTATATCATATTTTAAGAGTTAAATTGAAACTGCTCCTTGACTTTTAGCACAAATCTCATCGGTTCGCTCGTCAATCTCGCTATAGTGGGCACTGTTTTGTAACTTCTGTTTTAGTTTTTTTTTTTTAAAATAATCTTTTCGAATTAAAAGGTTCATGAATCAACATGCTTTTGTAGATTTAAGCCCATAATGTTTCAGTTGAGCATTTATGTTGGCCCATCTTCTTTACTTATTTTAACGAGGGAAAAAAAAAAAGGAAGAGAAGAGAAAGGATCGGTTAAGGCAACTTTTATTTTATTAATGAGTTAGTTAATAATTTAATACACGACGCAATTGCCAGTATCAAAATATTGGGTCACTCCGAAATATCTATTTTTCCCTTTCTACGGAATCTTTATCTTGTGAATTGTGATGGACGGTGTAATTAGTAATTACTTTCGATTCATTGGTGATTTCACCTTTAAATATCTTATAAGACCTATGCCAAGGCCAATTTTTTTTTTTTTTTTCATATCTTAACCTAAAACCAAAATGCCTAATCAATTTTTATTAAATTAACTAAAGTTGTACATGTGATTAATTGGGCATGAAGTGATAATTAAAAATGGGGCTACTTTTACATATAAGTAAAAGTTTATTTATTAATATAATTATTATTCTTTTTTATCATTGTATAGTTTTTTTTGATATATATTTGTTAGGAAGTTGTATTTATTATTTAACTTCATTCATATAATATTACATTCTTCTTGATTTTAAGAATACTTATTTTTATATTTCACAATCATGTCAATAATGATTTCAATGAGCTAATTAATTAACGAGCATTAGTTTAAATTTTAATATAAGTCATCATTTAGGTATCAACTATCACTTATTAACTATAATCTCTTCAAATCAATTAAATCAAGCAAACTATACATTACATTAGTAACAAGTTAACAAAAATAACTAAAATATATACATGAAAACTACAGGTATAGCTATTGTAGATGAAAAAATAATAATTTTTTTTTATCAAATATGTATAATCCACTTGTTTAGTCATTTATTTCCCAATTGACGACCTGGCTTGTAGGGGTGAACAAAACCGAATCGATGAGTTATGTGTGGTTCTGCTCAGTACGATTTCTAATAGTGCAGTTTGTCGTGCGATTTTATTTTAAAAATCGATTCTGTTTGGTTCAGTTTTGGTTTTCATTTTCTTTCAAATTTTCGTTTTTTACAATGCGGTGCGGTTTTGAACCAAATCGTGATTTTGTGAACCAAAACCACAAAACCCCACCGAAACGACTAGTTCGGTGCGGTGCAGTACCATAAAATAACTTTTTGATTTTTAGTAGTGCGGTTTGCGGTGCAAATTCTAATTCCAAAAACCAAATGTGTTCGACTGGATTTTGGATTTCAACTTTACAACTTTTTGGTTTTCGATTTTGCGATTGAGTGTATCTCGTTCAATTACACATTGTCAACTTTATTATATTGTTACTTCAACCAAAATACTTACAAACCGTTTTTTTATTTTACCTAAATAAATCTATAATTCTTATAACATTTGAACAAATCTTTTCGACAAAAAAATTAGAAAAATAGCCATCTATTATCTTTGAACTAATAATCAATAAAAAATTGAAAACATCAATATATGACATATAATTGATAATTTTTTAAAATTTCTTCACGCTACCATACCCATGTATGATAATACAATTTTAAATTGACACGTCACAAAATTTATTTCATATTGACACATAACCAAAATTAAGGATTCTTTTTTGGGGGGAATTGTCAAATGGTCCTCCAATTGGAGGTCCATTTGCCAATTAGTAGTTTTACGTCCAATTTTAACTCAAATAGTACCTATTTTTGTCAAATGGTCCAAAATTATGATATGAATATACTACAATACCCTTACTATTAAATAAATAAATAATAATAATAATATTTAATTGCGCTGGCTGCCACCGTCGGCCGGTCGACCGGGTTTTTTTTCGATCACCGATTTTTTTTCCCGATCATTTGAAAATATTTTGCAGCCACCAAAAAATTTTCCGGCTGATGAAATTTATTTTCGGCGTATTTTTTTTTTATATGTCTGAATTTTTTATTATATGTTTGAATTTCTTACTATATGTCCAAACATATCTTACTGAATATCCAAAAATATTTTCGATCACCAGAAATATTTCTTACTATATGTAACATATTTTTTATTTAATGTCCAAAAATTCATACTCGATGACAAAAAGTATTTTATTGATTGTAAAAGTTTCTTACTTTGATGTGCAAATGTTGTTATGTATTTCTTACTTATTACACACATTTCTTTTCGCCAAAATTAAAATAGAAAAAAATCTTGCTTAATAGCAAATTATCATTATGTATTTTTTATTTAATACAATTATATATTATTTTATAGTAAAATTTTGAACTTTATGTTCGAAAAGGTAATAAAGTCTCTTACTTTATATCTTATAAAGTAATAAAGTTTGTTATTTTATATTCGAAAAAGTAAGAAAAATTATTATTTTATAGTGAAACTTCTTACTTTATTTTTTAAGATAAAGATATTCTTAATTTATGTTAAAAAAAAAATCATACTTTATAGTGAAAATCTCATATTAAGAATTTCTTACTTTATATTTATAGTGAGATTTCTTACTTTTGTGTTTGTTGGGTCAAAAAAAAATATATACCAAAAAAAAAAAAGGGAAAAAAAAATCTCGCCGGAAAAATCTCCGTCGGCGGACAGTGACAGCGGCGGGGGTGGCCGACGGGAGGTTGAATGGAGTAGTGGTGGTGGTGTGCTGTTTATTAATATTATTATTATACTATTTTTAATAGAGGTTACCTTGTAATTGTATATTTATAGTTGGACTATTTGACATTTTGTATAATTGATTAGAGTATTTGACAAAATTATTTCCTATATATTATTTGGCAATTGCCCCCCTTTTTTTTCTTTTTTTTTTTCCATAAATCCAATAATTAGTGATATTGTTAGCCAAATTATTTATTTTCCACTAATATTGAAGACGTTTTCTCATTAAAAATAAGAATTTAATTCAATCGTAGTGATTTCAAACTAAGTCTATGAAAATGAGTTGAATTTTAGACAAAGTTTGCAATTGATTACAAAGCCAACGAAATTAATTAATTAACAATTTAGTAGAAGTTGTCTTATTTTAAATAGGTTGTGGGTTTAATTTGATTATGTATATGTTATATATCTTATAAAAGGTAAAATATTAATATACTTTTGTGTACCATATGTACATGTAGGAATGATATTTACAATGTGATATATGTTTATCTTTAGAATAAATATTTAAATTCATTGTAATTTCATTTTCATTATGATATATGTTTATTTACAAATACGGATTAGAAAAATGTCAATATTTGCTGTAATAAATATGTTTTTATATATATATTCTAATATATGTTCATCTACATTATTATAATGAAAACTTATAGTGAGAGCATCATTTATCACTTAATTACAATTATTTTATTAAAAGTTAGTTATAAATATTGATAAACTAATTAATGTAAATGTAGGGAATGGGGACATGTTCCCAACACCGTAATCATTTTTTATTATAATAAATGTGTATATCCATTATAATAGATAATCATCTCTGTTGAAAATATAGGATATAAGTGTATGATATAACGTAAACGGGTGCATATTTAATAAAAGTCAGTAAATAAATAATTAAACCCCATGTAGATGAGATCTTCAAGCGATGATATATAGCTCGTTCACTTAAGATACATGTTTGATTGAAATATCGAAACAATAACACACAAAGAACATAGAAACAAATATAAACTACGAAACAACTAGACAAAAAGCAAGCTCAACCTAAATTGAACAGAAGACAACACACAACACAAGATTAAAAAAGCAGTGTTAAATAGATAAAATAGTTCATAAATGTATATAAAAGAGTATATCAATGTTAGAAGTTGGTTGAAAATATATTATTTTCACCTGTAAAGTTGTCCTTTTCTTCTTCTTAATGTCATGAGCCTCTTTATAACGTTGTAAAGTAAGGTCATGTTTGCCCTAAAATTCATAATAATATATTGATATTTATAATATTAGATACTCGTTTGTTCTAAAATTTAAAATAAAGTATTTAATTAATAATTTTTTACATCTAATTTATATCATATCAACACATATATTACGTACTACTAAATAATATTATCATATAGCATCATTTATTTTTCATACATGATATGACATAAAATACAATATAATAATATATTACAATCTATTTTTTTAATATAATTTAAAATTTATCGGAAAAAAAATTAAATAAATATAAACTTGATAACAATTATTTTTTTGTTACTATTAATAAAATTCTAAAAATCCCAACATTTTGAATATTAGAATTCAAACAGTTCTTAGATTTCTGCCCAAGCTTATAGATTAGAAAACTAATGAACTCTTTAAAACACAAAAGATATTTTTGATTGTGCATTCTGGACTTGGACCGCAGCCCAAATTAGAGCTCCAAGAAGCTAATTGCATTGAGCCCAAGTGAGCCCACATTGGAGGCGTACTGCTATAGAGCTTGTTCGTCCTAGGTCTAATTGGGCTCTAGCCCATATTCATTCATTCAAACAAAAAAGAAAAAAAATTAAATAAAATGAACATAACATATTTCAACAACATGATTATGAGCTAAGAGTGGGTAAAAGAAGAATTTATTGGTCAATGAAAATAAATAAAATTGTTTTATGGATTAAAGGAAATATATGTAGTCAATCTTGTCCTTTTCTTTTGGATGACATAAACTTGTCCAAAATCTAAAAAGCAACCCCCTTGGATAGTGGCAGTAATCAGTGTTACCACGAAGAAGAAAAGTAGTAGTGGAATAGCTTGGGGTGAAAAAAAGAAAAGAAAAGAAAAAGAGCATGATTTAATGCTTCTTGGAAACAAGGAAAAGTCAAATTGAAATAAACATAAAATCCACAACATATAATTAATGAGTACCAAATGAAATGCGTGTGATTGTGTGTGAAATGTTGCTGTGCCTTGTGCATGGATCACGGGGCGAGACAAATTTCTATATTCAGTAGTCAAAGTTGCATTGCATGGAGTGGCCACTTCACAATTTTTTACTTTTTCCAATTTCAAGAAAGAAGAGAGTGAGATTCATATATTAAAAATAATAATAATAGCAATAAAGTATTAATATGCGCTAGTTTACTTCCACCATTTATTCTAATACACCTATGTCAGTAAGGTTTTAAAAAAAAAAGGATTTTTTGGTGTACCATTGTATAGTGGAACATCAACCAATGATCTTATTAAACCAACAAATTTGTCCACAATGTGTGCAAGACCCATCTATATAAATTTTAAATGCAAAATGAATCAATCTATGTTAAGGAATTTCATAGCAAGATCCAGTTTATGTGAAATAATAATTTGATGATGTGATCATGTGAAGCCTTAGGGGCGGCAAAATAATACTATTAGAGATGTGATGTGAGCTTAACCGTTCATCCTCGTGGGATATTTATTGAATGAATTTAAAACCTTCATCAATTTATGGATCCAATTGATGAGGACTAATTATTTATAACAGGTGTATTTATAATTTGATTAAATGGCAACTAACAACTATGAATTATAACGTAGAGTTTGCTACAGTCGAAAGACAATTAGTGTATTATTAACTCAGGCGAGGAAAATTACTATATATTATTTCTTCTGTACATTAATAATATAAAAAATTGAAATAAAACAAAACTTGAAATGAATTTATGTAAACTTTTTTGATTCATTCAAAAGTAGTGTCAGAGAGAGTGTTGTGTGCGAACGTGATCCGCTGCCCAGGAAACAAATGCTATTATCGACAACAGATGCAACCTATACACGTTAAAATGAGCAAATAATTTATAACTTTGAAAAAGGACAACCACATTTGGCTACATTCAAGTAACATAAATTTTTTTGGTCCTCCTTTTGCTTGGAATAAAATTCCTGTCATCATACGTACAACTTAGTGGGCACAGTGTCCAAATTTTTGCATTCACACACCGAGGCCAAGTCTGACATTTAGGTCAAAAATTAAGTTATAAGTATCTTTCAAAGTATTACAGGATATGAGTTTTGCTTGTAATTTTAAAAAAGAACTTAAAACAATAAAATCATAGCATCATTTCTATTTATTTTGCTTTTTTCTATCAACGTTCTCGTTAGGGGTGATTGAAATTACAACATTTACATTTTTTTATCTACCAAGTTCTTAATTAAGTAAGCGGTATATATTCTGAAATGTAATCAAGTTATTTTGCTTGTTTTCATATTTTGTGGTTTCGCCGTTTAGTTGCGGCATATTGATCTAACGTCATCTTGTATTTGTCTTTTCGTTTTTAGAGGCACACAAATAATTTTTCGATTCAACAAAGACGATAAATTGAATTGTGAGCGTTTGGAAACTTTGAAGCTTTCTTATGTTATTGACCTAGATGTTATGATTTTTTTATTTTTTATTTTTTTTATATATTTTGATTTTTTTTGACAAATTCGTACTTGTGATCTATTTGATGTATTGATAGTTTGGATTAATGAAATTATATATACAAAAATTTGTCAAAGAAAAACAACAATCAATATTGATGATAATTTAACTATATAAACAAAATTTGATAAAATTCTATTAAATATATACTTAGTTTCATATTAATCTCACTCAATACATGCTAAATTCTCTATTATTTATGGATATCTCCTCTATATATTAAAGAAAAATGATCTTTTAGAAAAAAATTATGGTGGTTTGGTGTCATTCGAGCCTAATATTTACCTAATTAAGTAGTGTGATTTTATTATATTTTATCTAATTTAATATTTTACTAATATTATATATTGCATAATTCAATATTTTCCTTTTATTACATGTTACATGATTTAATATTTTCTACGTATTTTGCCTAATTCAATATCTTACTTTTAGTCTTCTAAAATAAAAATATAAATAAGTAATATCTAATTAAGAAATTCTATATAAGCTGAATTAATTTTATTTATAATAAAAATTAAAATAATTTTATTTTTAAAATCTTAAATATTTATTTAAAAAAAATACGAGTTATATGAAATTATTACAAAAGAAAAATAAATATAAAAAATATAAACTTAAATATATTATCTAATCCTAATAAAATAAACTTAAAATAACATTAAAAATATATATGAAAAACTAATGTTACAAAAACAGAAGAGAGAAACAAAAAAATATAAAATAATAAATTATTACGTCTAGAAAATTAAATATTAAATATATTCTAAATCTCTTTATCTAATTTTAATATAATGCATTGATACAGACATTATATATCTATAGGAACAAATAAGTGTCCTACGCAAAAAAAAAAAAAATTTTACATATATTACAAGTTATATGTACGGCGTTTTTAATAGAATTATCTGTGACTTATAAATT
The DNA here is from genome assembly GCA_014905375.1 of Phtheirospermum japonicum. NCBI lineage: Eukaryota > Viridiplantae > Streptophyta > Magnoliopsida > Lamiales > Orobanchaceae > Phtheirospermum > Phtheirospermum japonicum. The sequence continues at coordinate 790,517 of BMAC01000178.1, forward strand.
TTAACTTTTTTATATCACATATTAACATGTGACACACGAATGTTGTATGGTTTACATTTTTTCAAACTCAATTTATACGGTCACATATTACATGTGACACGCGAATGTTGTATGTTTTACATTTTTTCAAACTCAATTTATACGGGTAGGGTCTTTTGATATACTTTACAATTAATTTCATGACTCACGGTAAAAAAATTTGAAAATTCTTTATCGTGTCAACCAGTCTTACTGTAATTAGAAATAATAATATTCTAATTTGTGTGCAAAAATTATTTATTATAAAAAGTAATAATCCTGTAAATAGAATTTCAATATAATTCTTTTATTATATTTAATGAATATTACTCTTTTTTAAATCTCACGTAATATGCGGGTGTTAAACTAATATAATATGTAGATGGTTATTCTTTTCTTTTCAGGTATATAGGATAATTATATACTCGAATGATCGAAGAAATGGCATTTATTCAACAAAAATTATGGAGATAGAACTTGGGACCATTGAATTTTCGGTAAGAAATTACTACAGCAACTGCAGAGAAAACAAAATAATTGGTGCAGTAGATGAGAGGCAATGTTTAGCTATCCATGCTGAGAAATGTGCGTCCACCACAATTATGGTGCTGCTCATTCACAGCAATTTCTTTGACTCTTTAATTGTAGGGTTATTCACTATTATTTGCCTTTTTTTTTCTTTACGTTTAACTTTACTATTTTTTTAAAATATTATTTTCTTTTGACATTTTAAATATGTAATTTGCTCAAGATATAGAATAGAGTGAGATTTCATCTATATATATATATATATATATATATATATATATATATATATATATATATATATATATATTAAAAGCTTGAACAACAATGAAAGTTTGGGAGAGTAAATTTATGATTTAATTAGGTAATGTGTGTTAATCTGATTTTGTGACATGTTATATAGAATTTAAGGTTTGAGAGAACTTCAATGTTAATGATATTATGAAATTAATCTTATATTGATATATTGAGTGAATTCTCTCTTCAAATTGGTATTTTTTGCGTTAACGGATTTTTATAATATTCGTAATTAAAATAGTTATTTTTTATTTTTATTTTTTGCTAAAGTAACAATATCCTTTCAATAATTTTAGTCATTAAAATGATCGATTGCTTTCAAAACACAATTTATGACGAAATAAAATAAGATAATTATGTAAAATATGATGTATTATGTAAATCATAAACTTTTCTTAGATTTGATTTATTTAATCGAATGAGTATTCATCCATTAAAATATATTTTTTAAAGCAAAACATAGATTACAAAATTACATCATTTTTCCATATATAATAACTCTGCCCTATGCAAAATGGTATGTAATATTTAAACTTTTTTTTTAGATGTTACTGTCCTAAACAATAAGGAATTATAAAAAAAAAATTAGACATATTATAATCATTGGATGAAATATACCAATATAACATATATATATATCTATAAAGTTCTTTGAATAAATAAGATCCAAATATATCATATATTATATATTAATTATATATATTTTTAATTTCGTTTTTATGGGCTAGAAAATGGAAAATCAAAAAATAAGAAAAGAAAAAAAAGAAGCAGAAATTGATTCGGCTCGAAACCGATCGAAATATTTTGGTTTGTTTGAAAATTGATTTTACACATTATATCGGTCGGTTTGGTCCAACTATCGACCGAATTCGGTCAATTCGATTTTTCATATTCGGTCAACTGAACCAAATGCATACCTCTAATTATATATGTGAAGTCTTTATCATATATGAGTATTTTAGGTGGATTGTGTAAGATGTTTTTTTTAATATAATTCTATTATGTTGCAATGTTGATAGAGAATAAAGAGGCGAAAATGGTTGAAAAATATTTTATGATTACATATTCAATTTTCACATTCGCATATTTTTAGTATGCATATTTGTTTTTTATTTTATGAGCTTGCTTGTTCTTTAAATATATATTTGTAATACTTCTAAAGCTTGAACCGAATGAACAACGTTTAAATGAAACATTTGAAATTGTGCATAAGAAATTAATAACAAAATGATTATGAGAAGAAGGCACAGAGAGAAATTTGATTTTATCAAACATAATTTTCTGTTGTATTGATAATTCAATTTTTAAAATTAATAAAAAAAATTATTTTTATACTTGTATTTAATATATCTACATAAAATGTAGGTATTCAAACTGGTTATAATTGACAACGGATCATCGTCAGATAATTCCAAAAAAATAAACAAAGAAAAAAACAAAACCAGATTTTGTTTGAATTTTTGCATTTGTGAGATTAAAGAATTATGCATTTATACTCTACACTGGATATAATATTAATATAATAATTTGAATAAATATATTATATGATATATGTGGTCAAATTCAAATGTGAATGCCGTGCGTGGTAGTAATAAGTGACAGTGGAAATCACGAAAAAAATGCAAAATAATAATTCCTGATATTAATGTAAGAAAAAGGGGCTAGCTTATGCTTATGGTCCAATCCAATATATTTGGGGAGAAATAAAATTACATCAAAGTGGTCCGCTGGTTTCATCATTTTTAAAAGCTCCATAACTGAATATAGAGTACTATTGGTCCATGGACTGCCTCATTATTTATTTTCTATACTACCTTAAACTTAGTTTGAATACACAATTTTATTTGGTAAACTATAAATACATTTACAGATATATATCATGTGTTACATTCAATACAAGATTGTTAGATATAAAGATCGGTAAAATTATTTTTCACATCACAATGTATGCGTCTTTCTTTGTCTTTTTGTCTCATAAAGTGTTTTTTTTTTCATTTTACTCCCTAATATACATGAATTTTTGACCTTATCTCCTAAAACTTATTTCCGATAGAATGTTTAATTTAAATTCCGTCGGCATGGAATTACGATCTAACTGTAGGAATCTTACACTACAAAAAAAAAAAAAAATTACCGAGGGAAAAAGCCCTCGGTAGAACAAAAATTTCTCGCTAATCAATTTACCGAGGACAATACTGAAGGATCTCTCCCTTCAGGAAAACCCTCATCGGTAAAAATTTTTGAGGAGAATATGACCCTCGAAAAATTTTCCGAGGGCAATACCGAAGTTATAATTTTTCGGTAATTTATGGGGCCCAAAATATGTCTGCCCTCAGAAAAATCGAAGGCTGGTCCCCTCGAAAATACCGAAGGGATACCCTTCAGAAAACCGAGGGTGAACTACCCTCAAAAAAATCGAGGGCGCGTCCTCTCGGCAACACCGAAGGGGAGGGTCTTCTCGGAAAATATTAAAAAATAATATTTTCAAAAAAAGAAAAAAATCGAGGGGAATTATCCCCACGCTTTTTTCATTTTTAATATTTTTTATTAAAATACCCCAAAAATGTAAAAAAAAAATTAATAAACTAAATTATTGAATAAATAAACTAAATTATAGTTATTAAATTTTTTCAAAAAAGTGTTTAGTTAGAAAGTTTATAAAAATATTCGATAGTCATATGACGGAGCAAGCTGCGGCGGGTACTGCTGTAATCGAGTTAAAGCTTGGCCATCTGCGCATTCAACTGCGCCTAAAATTGCTACTGCTCCTAGCTCTGTTGCGCACGTAATAACTCAAACTCGTTGTATCGCTACTCCATCGCCTGCTGAGCTCGTCTCGTGGCCTCCAACTTCTCCTTCTGCGCCTCGAGCTCCCTCACGTGAGTCTTATCCTGCTGGGAGGAGGAGGAAGAACAGCTGACTCGAAAACCCTTTGTAGCAGCCACCAACTTCCAGAACAAGCCGGTGTCGTAATGTCGGCCCTTATTTGACCTGACGACGTCGAGATAAATAAGGTCAACCTCGTTATGCAGATCCTGTGAAAACGCACGTGCCTTATACAAACATCGCTCGTAGAGGTATCAATCCGGTTTAGGTTAACTATCGGTTACTAACCGGTTACGGTTAACCGTTGTCCGACTGTTCTGGTTATAACCGTAACCGTCAACCATCTGGCGGTTAGGTTACGTTAACCTGACCGTCTAATTATAACCGTCGATTACAACCGCCCGTTAATCGTATTTAAAAAAAATCACCAGTGGTTAATCGGCAGTTAAACTGTCCCAGTTAAAGACCGTTTGAAATCAACGGTTGAGATCATATAGCCGTTGTTCATCAACGACTGAAATAAAAAAAAAGTCATTGGAGGTTAACCGAAACCGAACTAGTTAAACTGCTAGTTTTTCAAAAAAAAAATTCAACCTTTTATTTTTTTCCATTTTGACACCTATAATTACCATACTCTCCAAAATCAATCCTCACACCAATTCATCTATACTATTCTTTTCTTCCTCTTATATTTTCAAGTTTCAATTTGCTAATTCTTGCAAATAATACTATCAATAATATTCTTATTCTTCTTAATCTCGTTTTACTTAATTCTCTTTTATAATATTTTTATGGCAAGCTCTTCTCGTAATATCAATACTAATACTCCAAACTCTTCTCGTTGAGGTCGAGGTCGATGATTTCGATGAGAATCTTCGGTCGTTACCGGAGATTATGTTCCCGATGAGATGACGGCGGAAGAAGTTGAAAACTTATATAATCAAATCAACTTTATCGAGCAAAATCAAATCAATTTTGATGAGGATTTACCCACCTCCGACGAATGCGAACTGTCAGCCGCCGTCAATTTGGATGAAGATTGGGAGGAAGCGTGTGATATGACACCGCCTCAATTGAAATTGAGGGAATATCAATCCCCATCTTCAAATTGCATTTCAAAAGAACGACAGTCAACAGTGAATCTCGGGCGCAATGCAATTATTTCAAGAGTCATTACGCCTTCGATTCTAAACATAATAGAGGCTTCGTTCAAACACTACGTGGAGAAGTCCCGACAAATACGACGTTGATAGTCCCAAATACAAATAAACTTCTCATCTCCATCTACTATCGGCGTCGGGACCGGCGGCCAAAGTACGAGTTCTAATTTATTTCAGTATAGCGAAAGTGGTCATATAATTTTTTTTGAAGATTTGTTTACGTTATGGGTATTTATTTTAATCATGGGCATAGTAGTCACTATGAAAATTATACTAGGGGTGCATTAAATCCATCTGACACTAGAATTTCACGAAATAAAGTTACTCGCGATATTGAATGAATGGTTGGTGAGTATAAGTTGAATTTAATTTTCACATTTGATAGTTTGTCTCAAAGTGTCTCTATATGTTCAAATATTTGGACGAATTCCTATCATAATAATAATTGTATGGGAATTACATGCCATTGAATTGATAATTCGTGAACTTTATAAAAACGTTTAATTGCATATGAGGAGTTTAATAGTTTGCATACCGCGGTGAATATTTCACATAAAATATCTAATATTTTGTTCGAGTGTCATTTAAGTAACAAATTTTTTTTCCAATTTCATTTAATAATGTCGTCTCAAATACGGATAGTTTCGATTTGTTAAAAACCTTTTGTCAACTTGCTACTGGTGGTAAATTTTTTCATGTTAGATGCATTTTTCATATTTTCAATTTATGTGTTAAAGATGGTTTAACTACTTTTAGATCTAAAATTGCTTCGATTGGGCGTGTTGTGTATCATATAATCAAAAATAATTCGGTTTTAAAAATATTTGACAAAATTTTTGCCGAAACAGTGGTTTGCATCCAAAAAAACTTTCAAATGATGTTTCAAATCGTTGGAACTCTACTTATAAATCTCTTAATGATTCTTTTGTATGTAGAGAAGCATTGTGTGCATTTTCTGCTAATCAAGATGTCGATTTCATTTTGTTTACTAATGCGTGGGATGATTGTTATAGTATGATGTCCCTTTTAAGAACTCTTAACGATGCCACCGTGACTTTATCCGGTATTTATTATCCTACCTCTACATTATTCTTGATCAATGTATTCAAATGGTACTTGTTAGTACTTCTTTACTCGATTCGCCTGATTTGGGTGAATGTATTGATATGTTGAGTAAATTGGTCAAATATTTCTATATTCCCGATTTGTTTTATCACAAAAATTTTAGACCCGGATTATCGGGTCGATGGTTTGAAAAGTTTACTTCAAATTTATTATGAAGTATTATGACTTTTTTTTACAAACTTCAAATATTGGAACTCTTAATTCTTTTAGTGTTGCTCACCAACCACAACAATCTTTAGTATAGATTTTTAATGATTACAATCAATCCAGTGATGGTGACACATTCCCTTCCTCTACCACTTCTAATGTAAGATCATTGTTCAACGACCCTCGATAAGCTCTAGCCCCATATACTAGGTTGATTGAGGATATTAAGCAAAAACGACAAAGGGCTAGTGTTAGTAGAGCAATGACATTAGATAGTTATTTGGGGGCTTTTGAATCGAGTAATGTCCCAAAAAAGTCCGATGGTACTACTAACGATCTTGTGCAGTTTTGGTTGAAAGTGGCCACTATTTTCCATACACTCTCTAGGATTGCCGGAGGTTCTCGCCATTTATGTTTCAACAGTTTATGTTGAATAGGCCTTCAGTAGGGAGGTTTTGTGTTAGATGATCGCCAGTCTAATTTAGTACCCAAAAATCTTGAAAATCAAATGTTGATGAATGATTGGGTCAAAGCCGAAAAACGAGAACAAGAAATGCAATTGGATGAAGGTGAAGAGAGCGACTATTACGATACCGTTTCGGAAAGCAACGACTATTAGGTAAGTATGTAAATGAGACAAGTATAAGAATTACGTGGACTTTGATTCCTCTACGAGGATACGTAGGCAAGTTAATTCTAATATTAAAAGTTAAAATTTAATTTTAACTTCTAATATATTAAAATCAAGTCCTTTTTTTAATTTTTTTTCAAATACATAAAAAATCGAACTACGTGAACTTTGATTCCTTTCAAAAGGGAATTTATTTATAGGCATCTGTTGTGTTGACCTACCGATGCCTATATATTTTAATGAAAATTTAAATTTTTATTATTATTATAAGCATTGGTCGTATCTAAACAACCGATTCAAATAAGTTTTCCCGTACTATTATAGGCAACGGTTATTTGATAAAACCGATGCATGTAACTTTTATTTATTACAAAAAAACCGTGCGACCGTAAGTATCGGTTTCTGTTTAACAACCGATGTGTTGTAAATTGGATTAATTCTAATTAAATGGTACAGCGATAATTCATGTTAATGAATTATGTAGGATTATTCTACGTGTCGTGTAGATAATCGTAGCATCTTGAATTTCTCAAATCCATTTATTGGTGAGTGAGAAATGATGCTTGAAAGTTGAACGGTATGCTTTAATGCTTTTTCGGTTATCCCACATTGAATGTTAGTCAATGTGGAAGAGAGTTTAAAAATGATTACATTTCTTTAATGTACATCGAGTGKGCCAGAGAGTGTTGTGGGCTTTGTGTAAACGAAGTTCACGCGGGCTCTTGGACTTGGGTTCGCCAGTCCGCCTTCGGCGTAGCCGAAGGCGGAGCCGAGCGGATCCGAGCCCGAGCCCGGACCTCGGACCTGGGTCCTGGGTCCTGGGTCCTGGGCCCTGGGTCTTGGGCAATTGGTCCTTATTGGGTGGTCCGTGTGGGGTTCGGGTTCTGCCTCAAACCCTGGTTACCTTTTTGAGCCTTCACGCGCCTGACTCCTGTACGTACGTTTTCAAACGTCTGAAAAACTCCTGACCGTTCAAGTCATGCGTCTTAATGATGCATGGAGACGTTTCTTTGACCTGACTCCTGGCTGACTTCTGCATCAGCACGCTGAACCTGTCCAGGTTCATGCTGGATGATGCTGAGTGGTTGGGTGCCTTTAAGAACGTCTTTAATAGTGCTGTAACCTCCCAGGTGGTAACCCTATAAAAGGGTGAGAAGCTCCAGTTCACACTTCACTTTCCATACACGAGAAATAACCTGAAAAAGYAGAGAACTCCCAGCATACTGCATTCACATATTTCTGCATTTTTATTTCTTACGTAGCTCAGACCATTTTCTATCCAGTTCGCCGGAACCCTGATATTCACGGTGCTGTGATATTACGGGACGAAGTCGTTTTATCTTTGGAGACGAATAGCCAAAACCGAAGGGCACTACCGGGGCTATTTCGTCTTGCGGACAGAGTGCTTACTCGACTCGACAATATTCATTTTCTGTTTTTATATTCCTTTTTCCAGTTTTGTGCTCGGATATTTGTAACTGTTCCAACACGATGTCTATAACTTTTTTAAATTATAAAAAAGACCCCACGCAACATTAGTTATCGATTGTTTATTACAATCGATGGCGTTTTTTGTTGTAGTGTTTGAGGTTTGATATAAGTATATCAATCTACTATTTAAAAAAAACTAATTATCTTTGAAAATTACAAATATCCCTTTAAAATATATATTATTAGCACTGAACTCCATATTGATCGTGCAATTTGTAAAATTGAAACATAAAGCAACACATTATGATGTGCAAAACCTTAATGGTGTTTTATTGTATTATTATTATTATAGTTATTTTTTAATTACCACGCAATTTAAGTGTTGCCCGACTATTTTCTGTGCATAGTTTAATTTATTTATTTACCTCTTGAATTAAAGTTGTATGTGGTGCCATGGGTAGTTATGGCTACGCATGTGGATTGGCCCTATTGCACCTGCTTCGGGCAACCAAGGATGGAATTATGTAAACGAGGGAAGAAACATATGCATGCATCGATTCATCTAATATGAACTTTTATTTGTTTCCTATTTTTATTTATTTATTTTAATATCCATGTACATGGCAAATTTTCTGAACATTAATTATTGATTATGGGCCTCGGTCCTTCAATCTTTGGCCACGTTATATATTTATCCATGTGATATTTAAGAGTGTTCATATTCAGGCAGAACGATTATCACGTAATAATTTCAATAAGTTGTAATCGAGCTCAAAATCTTTTTTTTTTTTAATTGACTTTTCGTATTCGTTTTCCCAACACTTGATTGTTGAAAAGAAGTACAAATCTCCAAGGTTAAGTCAATGAACCTTAGTATATATTTGTAAGCGTTTCGAATAATGTGTCATTGCTTTGTCACCCGGTCAAGCCGAAATTCCTGGACATTTCCTAAAATCAAACGCACATAATCAAATTAGTAAAATAATTATTACTCCTATATATATACTTAATTGATAGTTAGAGTAAATATTAACGAGTGAACGTACGTGAGTCAATTATGGGTTCTTACCGGTCAAACCGAGTTTGGAAGCTCTTTTATTTGAATCAATAATAGAGAAATGGAGTGGTCATTCCATTCCAATCTCTTTCATCCATTTTCAAGAGGTGAAAAAGTCAAGTCATATTCTATATTAAGACATCTTTTTTGTTTTAACGGAATTTTGCAGTCGTTACATTTTGAGTGAGTACATGGTAAATTCTGAAGCTCAACAGTATATAGATAGTTTGTTACTGTACGGCGTTGTTTGAATTTTTTTTTTTACCTTTAGGTGATTCGAATATAAATATTTTAATTGATCAATTTTGAATTTGAGGTATGAAAACTTTTCGTTAGACCATCATATTATTTGGATAAAATAAATATTTTTACGGTGACAAGTCATAGTTACAAAAATATATATTTTGTTCAAAAATATAATATTTTAACTTTAAAATATATATTTTTATTTAAAAATATGATTATCTAACACAAACCTCATGTACACCTGTGTATTGCGTAGATTTGTGTGTGAGAAAATCACAATATAATAAAATATTAGTAATTAATAAGAAAATAAGTATATATTTTGTGTTATATTAGTCATGATAGTCATAACTGTTAACTAGCCTAATCATTTTAAAATATGGTTGTTATTTTTTAGAACATATTTTTAGATTCAGACGTAAAAATTAATAGCAAATTAGGCGAATAAACTCAATATTATAAAACCTGTTTTATAAACAATCTAACAACTAATAAGTATAAAATACTTTATATTAATTAATTATGAATATTAGTGACTCGAATAAGAAACAAAATATTAAAGTCGCGTTATATAACAAATGTGTCTTGCAGTTTCTCATAAAATAAATCTAAATACTTATTGAATTAGTGTCGATAATCTCTCATTTAGTGTAGAAAGTATATATTCAACCATTACTAATATAGTTTATGAGTTTTGTAAAATAAAATTTTGAAATAGAATTAGAATAAAATATATTTAGTATGGGATAAATCAATTTACATGAACAAATTATTTATATCTTTTTAAAACATAAACTAAAACAAGTTGAGAAGAAAATAAACATGTGATGGAGCCCTTCTAGCAAGATATTTCAGTGAAATAAATTACAAGTCCTATATACAGCATGAAAATGAAACACCCATGTAAAATAATAGATCCAGATTGCATTATAGGAAATTAATTAATGACCGGAAAATAAAAATGACCAATATATCAATAACAAATGTATTTGTGCATTCATATTAATTCGTATGAGTGCATTCATATTAATTCGTATGAGTTTCTATTCTATCTAAATTATTATTAACTTATACATTCACGTTTAAACATCATCCATGTAATACAATTAATTGGAAATACAACAAACTAATAGTTCAAAACGACGTGGCTGTTGGCATAAATTGACGTACACCACAAAGGAAATGATCAATTATTTTGCCTTAATTTTCTCACAGTTACAAGATAAATTGTCATCTAATGGTAGGAAAATGTGCTTTTCAATCGATAATCACGTGCCTTCTTTACATTTCAATTTATAAGTTCGATATAAGAATGAAGAATATAGAAATCAACAACTTTACCGAGTTAATAAACTGCACTATTTCATTAATTAATTATGAGAACTCTTTTCTCTTTCTTTTGTTTTTTTCGCTCTCTTTCTTGGCAATCCCAATCTTCACTTATTTATTAGTTTATTCATAGTAATTAATAACTTTGCACTTGTCGGTTACTCCAAAATTAAAAAAAAAAAAAAAAAAGGTTCGCATTTGTCCCTTATGCATAGATTGCGGGATGAATGCACAATCTTTCCTTGATCAACAAAATATACAAATCGTGATTATGCATGTCATGTCATTGACGAAATCGTTTTTGTTAATTTATTTTAAATTAATAATGCCAAATTAGTAAAATGCACCAAGGATGGCCATCAAACTAGAAGACGAGAGATAGCTAAAGAATAATTTTCACAAAAAGTCCAATATTCCATGGGGCGTTATGATGAAAATTACATAATAAAAAAAAAAAAAAAACGTATTTTGGTAATCCTTGGTTATCGTATTAAATTTCTTTAAAGTATGAAATGACGAATTCAAAGAAGGCCAATTATTATATGAACCACTCAGGAGATGGTGCCACTCAAACATTTACCAAGTCTAGAAAAAAAAAAAAAAAGAAAAAAAAAACATATTATCGGACACCGATACTTTTTAAACAAAAATCTATATTATCATGGTAAAAATATTAATTTTTGTGGAATAACGAAAAAACGTTATGTACATAATTATTTTGAAAAATAAGTATTTTCAAAAAGCATGTCAGTCAAACACACAATCTTACGTTACACGATTCAGCAATATGTATATATATATTTTGAAAAGATAAATTATCTTTTTAAGGAGGGTACAAGTATTTTTTTACGTATATATATATATATATATATATATTCACAGTAACTAATAGTAGTATACTTTAGAGTGATGAATAGTCAAAAGAGAAGTCTCCTGATGGTCCATGCACATAAATTCTATAATGTTCTTTAGAACAACCAAGCTTTTAAGGTTCAAACCAACCCAAATAGTGAGAGGAAAAGTAAGAAAATTGGGACCACGAAAAGTCCATACTTCGCCATGTTTATTGGAATTTTGACAAATCTCTCACTGATTTGGATCTCTACATTTAATTTGATAATTACAATATTACTACTAATTGAAGTTTAGTCTGCCACCAGTTTAAATTATCTTTCAAGAATTACTTGTACTTTGGTGTTCTATAGTCATGCAATATCATATGGAAATAAACGTCAAACGGATATTTATGATTTCAAATGCAAATAGTCTATTTTTCTAGTTAGTTATTTTATTTGTATTTATTTGGAAACAACCAATTTAATTAACAAAAAAAAAAAAAGAAGAAGAAGAAGAATCATCTTTGGGAAAATTAGGGTTACTCGTCTTATTTTAATTGATTAAAATGTAGTGCTTTAGAATTATGGAATTTGAGATTTCAAATTTAAAATTACTATACAAGAAGCACTAAATCATAGAGAGTGGAAAGGTAATAAAACCTGTAACATGGCAATCTCATGTTATAAATTATATGAAGAGGTGGTGTGGTGGAGAAATTTAAGCTATGTTTAGATTTGGAACTTGAAAGGTGGAAAAATCACAATATATTTAGTATAATAATCTAACTTAAATATTTACTTAAAAAAATAGTGCCAGTTGGCATTAGGAGAGGAGGTTTGGAATCCTATTCTTGAACCTTTACAAAATTACAAACATGGACCCAAACTGACAAATCCCCTGATGCCCTCTTCTTTTTCTATTCTTTCTCCGCAAAATATATATATATTTAATAAAAGTAGAAATTGATTTATTTTGACACGCACAAAACACACTTTTCTAGCCTCGAAACCTCACAAAAAATGCACCCCCACTTGGAATTAAATTTCTCCCACTCGGAAAAATCTCTGGCCCCCTTTGTTTTTGTCACAAAATCTGCATGTGTACGCTCTTTGCTCAACACCCTTCTTTATTGCATCACAAGAATAGGAGTGAGATAAAGAAACTGAATAATTTAAATTAGGGAAAAAAGGAAAAAGAAATTCGGATTACCAATTTAAAGAAATTAGGATCTAGAACCCTAACTAGGCCCCCACCTCCATCCTTTTACCATTTTTTTTCAAATATTTCAGTTACTTTAATTGAATTCGGATTAGGAATTTAAATAAAATCAGTAGAAACTCTAATATAAAATCTTGACTAATACATCAATCTCTCACGTTATTTATCATAATTTGTTATATGTATCAGCAAATTCCACTCAAACGAGATATAAACGATCTATCACAAATCGAATATCCAATAATTTCGTTCAAATTTGAAACCAAATTATTTAAATCACCCTATTAATTTTAGTCAATATAAATGCACAGTCATAGACATCCCCACCATCTTTGTTTTCTACGATGTGTCCCCCCAAACCATTAGCCTACCTCAAACCGAAAAAAATTAGTAGAAAACAATATTTATATATATGTCATAGCTATTGCCAAACATAACTTTTACTAGTGTAGATTAGAAGGCTTTAAAGTCTATTCTAATATTTCTCCATCACTCAAAGAAAGAACAAATCAAACTTCTCTTGTTTTCAACCGAACCCCCACTTTGTTTGGTTCTTTCTTTCCTGTTTTTTTTTTATCGCTCAGTTTGTGTTGGGAAAAAAGTTGGAAGATAAAAAGAAGGGGATTTTGTTGCCAAATAAAATATATTTATTAATTTATTTATTTTCTCACTATTTATTTATCCCAAACCCACAAATGGCTATTCAAGCTCAGATGTATTCAGGTTTCGGTTTCGGAGGCTCTCAGGATTATTTGATGGACAATGGTTGCGGATTAAATAATCTGTGCTTCGTATCTCAACAGGAACAACATTTGATGCAGAGAGTACCACCCTTTACCCCAAAGAACATCACTGATGATCAACAATCAGTGGCATTTTCTCAAACTCTTTCTGCGCATATCGAGAATCAAAAATCCGAAATTGATCTCTTCATCCATTCACAGGTAAATATATATTTTTTGCAATTCTTTTTATTTAATTATTCATTTATAATAATTTAATTTATCTTTTTCCAAACAGAACGAGAGATTGAGAATGGCGCTGCAAGAGCAAAGAAGGCAACAAACATCACTGCTAATGAAGAAATACGAATCAAAGATTCAATTTTTAATAAACCAAAAAGAAGAAGAAATCGAAAAGGCGGCAAAGAGGACCATGGAGCTCCAGGAATTTCTGAGAAGAATGGAAATCGAGAGCCAAGCGTGGCAGAGGGCGGCGAGGGAAAACGAGGCGATGGCCGCGTCGTTGAACAGCACGATCGAACGGCTGAGAGAAACCGCCGCCGCGAATAACGCCGCCGATGACGCGGAGTCGTGCTGCTGCTTGGGCGAGGAGAAAATCGAGATCGAAAATCGGAAAACGATGGTGTGCAAAAGCTGCAATTATAGGGAGTCGAGCGTAATTATGCTGCCGTGTAGGCATCTGTGTTCATGCAGAGAGTGTGATGCGTTTCTGGATTCGTGCCCTGTTTGCAAGACGGTGAAGAAGGCCAGTATAGAGGCATTGCTTTAATTAATTGCCATATTTCTTTATTTCTTTATTTATTTTTAATTAGTATTAATTAATTACCGGACAAATGGAGATAGAAGGATTTGTTCTGGATTTATGCTTTTGTTTCATCAACACTTGAATGGTAAAGAAGCCTAACATAAATCTAATACATTTTGTATATTATTTTTGCCCCTTTTTTCTTCTTTTAATTTGAATTAGGTAAATTTCCAGAAATAGGGTTAAAAGACAAACTCTGGTTATTTTATTTATTTATTTATTTGTTTTTTAATTTGAATCCATGCTTTTGCAAGGATCATTAGTCTTTTCTTGTTCCCTGTTTGGCTCTTTGTAGAGTGTTTGTTTAAAGGCATTAATTTTGATGTCCTTTTTGCTTTTTATGTATTGGGGGGCCTGTTATTAGTTTACCTTATAAATCCATGGAGGTGAAAGATTTTTACCCTCAATAGAGTAAATGTACATTATTACTTTTTTTTATCATCAGTCTTCTCAGTGTAATCATTCCTTTTCATATACATCTTTAAAGTTTTTGTTTTTTTTTAAATTCGCCCATACCATTTCTCTTCCTTTAATAAAATCTAAAGAGAGGCTACAAAATAGGAGTATCTTTTTTTCTTTCCAAGAATTACTGTTCTTTTTTGTTTCTCTTTTTGCCTTATTGGGATTTATTTTACTGTGGTAGATTGATTTGATTATTCGTGTCAGATTGTTTTTTATATGTAACTTTTTTCAGTCCATTGCCAGTTCATAGTACATAATGACATGTTGCTGATGTTACATAAATTATGCATCCAACTACTGCAGTTTCAGAGAAGTTGCATGACGTGGGGCTCGGTCTCGGACCATGAAAACTTAATTAACAAAATATTTAATTAATTAATTAAAAAGGTGAGTCTCCAATGAGATCACTAAAACAAAAGTATGAAATAATTAAAATATCACAATTACTAAAATATTTGCTTTAATTAAACTTGAGGTTTTGGATTTCTCTCTCTAATTAGAGTGTAATCTCGACCATTCCACATAAATTATTTATTAATATTGCTTGCATAATATTTTTTTTCCGTTTCGACCTGGGAACATTGTGTTATTTAATATATCGATTATTTAATATTTTAGCAAATCAATAAATTAAAGTTTAACGTTTTTCAAATTATTACTCATTTCGTTCCGTTATAATGTCTCATTTGAAAACAAAAATTGTACTAATTTATCCGTCAAATTTACATTATCAATAGATAATTAATGTTATTGTTTATATTAGGAAGAAGAATTAAATGATTATTTTACTATTCTACTCTCATGTAATTAATTCATATATATTTTTTTATTTTTTTTTAAATAAAAGGAAATGATGATAGTTTGATATTTATAATTAGACATAATTACTCACCCTCTTAATTTGGGAAATGACTACAGTACCGTGAAGGTACCATACCTCCTAGCCCCCTGTATTTACATCCCTTAGATCTTATCATTATCTATAACTACTTTAAATCTAAGAGTTCTAAATAAGTGAGGAATGGTACCTTCACGGCGCACCGTAGAAGTCCCCCTTAATTTGCGTGTAATATTCTAAAGATGTTACCGCACCAATCGGATAATTTCTCATTCCCCCATAACACTAGTCTAGAAATTGCCTAATTTTGTAATTGCAAAATAAGGACTTTTGGGTCCTGCAATAAATTGAATCTAACGCATTTGGTTTTGTTTTTTCTTCTACGAAAGTCTGTCTTGGGATGGTAGGAGTGACATCTATGAGAAGGATGGAGTGGGAATCTACATTGTGACACACTTATTCTATATCTAATGCAATATTGATAATTTGATATGATGAAATAAAGATAAAAATATTATTTTAAAATAGAAAATCTCATTAGTGTGTTGGAATTTCCTTGTCTCCCCTTATAATATGCCTTCAAATTCAATAAAAATTGAGCCCTTTTGCCTTGCATTGGACGGATTGGATTGATAGTGGGCTACAAGGTGCTAGTGCATTGTTTCTGACGTTGACTTAAGGGAAATCTAATTATCTTCATATTTTCCAATAGTAATCTTTGAAATCTGAAGTCTTAATTAGCACCTATCAACTTTATTTTTCCGGTTAGTCCAACATAAGTATGGACAAATGTTATCATAACACCATAGTTTACTCCCACCTACGAGAAGAAAAAAAAGGATAAAGTGCAATTGTCCATTCCTAGATGTTACTAGATATTATTGTAGCTTTGAAAGTTCAAAAAGATGTCTTTTTAAAGACGATTTAGGGATATTAAGGCCTGGTAAAATATCACAATCACTTCAATTGCGTGTGATTAAGTGCCACGTTCTTTTTATTGGAGGAGATTTCATTTTTACCAACTATACTTCATTTTTGTAGTCATCTTTTAAATGATTTTTTATTTACATTTTATCCTTTCAATTACACAAACTTTTATTCTGTCATATTCAAACTTGTGGTAAGTTTTTTGAGAAAACTTTGTTACCATTGTTTTAGTATGTCAAAACATATTATACTTACGCAATTTTGATGGTAGTACGGTTAGTTTCACACAAATTAAAAATTTGTAATTTATATTTTCACACAAAATAAAAATTTATAATTTATATTGTTAAATCATTAATTTAATTAGTGTTTTCTAATTATACACTTTTTGAATTTATTAATGTCAAATAATACTCATAAAAATTATTGTTGAAATTAGTATATTTGTTATTGGAATAGTAAGATTTTGAATTGTATCATCAATTTTCAATTTATGAGGTAGAAAACTAGTATTTCAATAATATAATTAAGGGTATGTGTGACAATTAAAATTTAATGATATGTTAAATATGATAACCGAACTATCTTTATGGGACGGACGAAAATGAAATAGTGAACTATATTTGTGGGACGGAGGGATTATATATATTTGTTAATACTAATTAGCTCCGACCGTCATAATTTTTAATTCTTGATTTATTTTGTATGAATAAATATATTAAATCTTTTTTTGAAATCTGTAATTTAATACCTAGATGTACATATAAACATCAACTTTGTTATACTAATTGCGTTTAGCCTTTAATTTATTTGTCGGCTTATTATAATTTCGGTTGACACGTATCGCGGTCTCTTCGCTCTATTTCTGACATGTCGACTCCTGATTCATCTCGAAACAAAAAAAAAAAATATGCTCAAAAAATCTTGAGGTTCAGGAGCTGATGTGTTACACCGCCCAGGATTGAACTTAGGGGAGTTCAGTAGGGGGGACCACGACGCAAATACCACTGCACAACTTTACGTTATAATTTGAAACCAATATATTATTGTAGTTATTTTTCTCACAATAACTCTTACTCCGGTATACATCAAAACTAACTCACAATGCTCTTATATAAATATTTCATGAATTTGAATAACAAAAAACTTAAATATAGTATAAAATAGTAATATAAGTCATTAAAATTATAAATCAAGTTACACAAATAAATATCAAAAAAATTATTTAACATGAATAATTACTTAATATATTTAAAAATAAAAAATATAATATAAATATTATAAGATGTTGTAAAGTAAAGCTCGAAATACTTTTAAATCAGATAAAAAGATAATAAAGTGTAATTAATTCTAAATAATTATATCATAAATATAAAAAATATTAATAAAAAAAACAATATAATCATATAAAATAAAAAAAAATACAAATAAACAAAGAATCCAAAAAATTTGGTGTCAGGTCACGAAATTAATTGATGACTTATTGTAAATAAAATATAAAATATTATAATATAATACTAAATAAATCTCAAAACTTACCTTATTGTCACGAAATAAATCTCTATAATAAACTATTATTTAAATATAAATTTTTATGACATTTTAAAAATAAAAAACTTAAGAATAATATATAATAATATAAGTCATTTAAGATTAATAATATAAGTTAAATAAATATATAAAATTAAATATATTTAACAACAAAACATTATTTAAATAATTAAAAATAAAAAAATGACAAAAATGTACGAGACATTATAAAATAAATCTCAAAATACTTTTAAATTAAATAAAATATAAAAAAATTTGATTAACTAAAAATAATTATAAATTTTTATATTTTACTTTTGTGATTTTATAATTTTATTCAGTATTATATTATGTTATTTATAATAAATATGTTTATTTCTATGTTTTATAGTTTAACTAATTATTTAGAAGTTTTTAATATTTTTCACTAATTTTATAAGGTTTTAAGATATATTTATATGTTTTATATCTTTGATGATTTCTTATCATCAAGTTCATTGAATAAGTATTTATAATATAACTATAATTTTATACATTTTATTTATATGAATTCTTATATTTTTAATACTATTTTATAGTATTTATTCTTAACTTTTATATTTTTTTAGTTTTTTTAAAATAATGACTTATATTTTATTTATAATTTTCTTTATTTATTTTAATAATTTGTGATTTTTAGAATTTTTTACATATTTTGTAGTAGAATGTTTGTTAGAAGTTAAAAAAACCTTATTTTCAATGTTTCAAATAATATAAATAAGTTATGAAAATATATAATTTAAAAGAATTATAACATAATCTTAATATTTACTTAAAAATTACTAACAAAGGTAATCTAAACATGTATATAATTTTCATTTGGCAGAGATACCCCATGTTGTGAATGATACAACACATATACCGGACAACTAATATGATCAGTTAAAATTATAATAATATTTTTTGCATGTTTACTTGTAGAATATTAATATTATAATTTAATATCACAACAATTAGTAGTTTAAATTTTTAAATATTTATAACAATATGTTACGACTCACATTGAGAATAAAATATTCATATAAGTTTTTAATTATCCATTCTTCTATTATTTTTATTTTAACTGTGATAATATCTTAAAAAGTGTCATTTTATATTTTTCTTCATATAACTTATGAGTCTTATGTCAAATAATGAGAGTTAAAGAGTCAAATTTATGGAATTGGACTTAAAAAAGCCATTCAGGTTCGTTATCGATCAGGTATCAGTGGGAAATGACTGTACTATTTTGTGAGATGAGAAATATATCCTTTGTATCAATAAATATATATTATCAAGTTGATAATTCAATTTTCAAAAAGTCGTGTAACACAATGGTCCTAAAACTAGTAAAACTAGATATTCAAAAAGTTACTTAACAAAATTGTATCTTTCCAAAATTAAAATGAAAGTGGTGAAGAAGTAGGGTTTATTTGAAAAAACTTTCGGATATTTATAGTTCAAACTGTAATTTGTGTCTCATAAGACCTCTTCCTTCGGTTTTGGACCAACAAAGTCTTAAATTAAGCTTCGATTTTGGATCAACCAAGTCTTAAATTATCCTCGAAAATCAATAGAAATGAGAACGACAGTGAGTTCTATAGTAAGATACAATGATTTTGATATCTTATTTGTTGGGTCTCAACATTGAAAATGAATAATTAAACTCATAATATTAGTGTAACTACTAGGTACAACTTTAATTCTCATTTTCTTTGCATACTGTGCAAACAACCATTATACGTGCACCCTAAATAATCTTGTAATATACACTTGACGTATATATTTATTAGTTTAAACAAAATTTTTCATCACTTTATACTAAAAAAATCACATAATTTTATCAATTTAAATAAAAAAAATTCAATAGTTTTCACGTAATAGTTCATCAATTTTTTACAAACATATTTGATATCATACACACAAATTAGTCAATTTTACCCAAAATTTATACTCACATATTTGATATCACGCACTAGGATGAGTGTCAAGGGCCACCTTAGTCCCGCGGGGAAATATCGATTTATAGGGCCCATATTTCAATGGACATCAGCCCATTTAACACCACACATGTAACTCGATACTCAATGGCCAAAGCTCCTTCTCTCAAGTCATGGGCCTCAACCCATTCTCATATTCACGAACCTACCTGCAAATCTCGACAGCATATGAGCCCATATTATCCAAATTTACGATTTCCTTCCTTTTTCATGCCAACCCACATCCTAACTATAAGATAAGAAAACATATGAATTTACTGTAGCTGCTCCACAATTTGACATGTGGCACTTTATTTTCTTGCCTTTTTTTTATTATTTTTTCTTTTCCTTTTTTCACTCTAACTTTTTCCTCCCTTTTTTCTTATTGTTTTTTTTCCCCTCTTTTTGTAACAGCGCATAGCCTTAATTTGACATGTGGGTGTGGCTCTATATTTTCTTGCCTTTTTTTTAATTGTTTTTTCTTTTCCTTTTTTTTCTCTAACTTTTTTCTCCCTTTTTTCTTATTGTTTTTTTTTTCCCCTCTTTTTGTAACAGCGCATAGCCTTAATTTGACATGTTGGTGTGGCTCTATATTTTCTTGCCTTTTTTTAAATTGTTTTTTCTTTTCCTTTTTTTTCTCTAACTTTTTTCTCCCTTTTTTCTTATTGTTTTTTCTTTCCCTCTTTTTGCAACAGTGCATACGCCTCCATGGGCCTTCTCAAAATTTGCAGCAGCCAGCGCTCATATGCCTTCACGGCAACACCGCATAAACCTCCATGGGTCCTCTTCAAAAAATCTCTGTAGACCGCAAAACCGTCGTTGCAAGCAAGGGCGACCCCAATTTCGATCGACGGTTCTCAAATCTCAACAAATTTTTCTTTCTTCTCCTTGCGGGTCAGTGTAATGTCTAAATTTTTTTACAGCCACAATTTAACTTCGGATTTTAGACCAGTTTAATGCTTCATTGGTATACTTATTTATTACCATTGTTTATTTTTTGATTGTCCAAAGAAATTGGGGGAATTTATTGAAATAGTTTGAAGAACCCTTTTTATTAAGCTCTTGTTGAATTTCACTTCTCATTTTCTCTGCAATCAAAGAATTCCAGAAATTAATTCATTTAAAAAAAAAGGAGYATAAATGGGAATCCCTTGGAGTTCTTTCTGGAAGATAATAAAATTTTGGAATATTTCTTGATAATTTTAGTATCTTGTTTTGTTTATTTTTGCTACAAAATTAATGTAGATAAATAAATTTAGCGATAATATTTTTTGGTTATAATCCTAATATACTTATAGTTAGGATACATTCAACATTCGATTATGGTATTAGCCTCCATGAGTAGAAGTAACTACAGTTAAAAAATGTGTTAATCACTTAAAGTAGACATCTAGAATAAAATCTTATTGTCTTGATGGACACAAAATCCTATAAACATGGAAATAAAAGTTATTTTCAATGCTTGGATTCATTTATGTAGTTATTAATTTTTTCAGGCCCAATAACAATCATATATGTTCAGTATATTGTGAGCCCTATAATATATTTTTATGAGCCCCAGCCCATGCTTTTTTATATGAGCCCAGTAATTATAAGTCCAATAAGTATATAAAGCATAGTTTTTTTTGTTTTTTTTTTGTTTTGTTTTTTGTGAACAAGTGTGACGGTCATTAAGTTTTTTTTTGTTTTTTTTTGAACAAGTGTGACATCCATTCTCTTTGAGTATGGCCTCTTTACCTAATTTTTTAGAAGAGTGCATGACCTCCCACCTAATTTGTCCTTTAAAATCCCAGAAATCATGCTGTGACACTCATGCTGTGACACTGCTCCAGTCAAAAACCTCTCCTTATTTTTAGTCCATAAGTCTGTAATCATTTCATATTATATAATTTCTTATATCTTATACGATTATAAATAGAAAAAAAGTCCTACCTTTGTTGTTCTATAACTTGAAGACAGTGCTACCTTTGTTGTTCTCTAACTTGCTTTCTCTGTATGTATGCTCCTTCCAGCTTTCCGGCATGTTTATTTTTCCCTCATACATTGACTCAGAAGCAACATATGATTATTCATCATATATGTTCTCATTTTACTTCTTTTTACACATTCTAATTTTACCTTCTTTTTTTTTTAGCTCGATGTTTGCAGTATGCTTACTCTTTCTTCTATTAGAGTTAGATGCAATAACTCCTGATTTTTTATATTATTTGTT
>BMAC01000178.1:824253-836664 GCA_014905375.1 Phtheirospermum japonicum
GAATCACTCCAGATTCCCACTTCCACTTTCTTTGTAACAGTGAAAAGGCTGAAAATATTAAATTCACACAGTAAAGCCAGTAAAATTTTTGAGTAAATTGATACTAAACGTATAAAAGCAATCAAAGATTAACTTTTCTATGAATCGCATGCTATTTCTCATAGATAAAAAAAAAAAAAAAAAAAAACTCATGGCAGAAGAACCAGTAATGACCTTTAACACCGGAACAAACTGTTATCTTTATTCGTTAGAAATTGGACAATTTTTTATTTTTGAATTATGAACTTAATAAATACCCACAATTTTTCTAAGTTAATAAGAAACTACACATACTCTAATCAAGTCACACACACAAATAAGAACTTCTTTGAAGTCCATCCTAAACCCAAACCATTCGCTAAAATGCATCCTAAAAGAGTAAAATGAATAAGACGTGTCATGTTTTTTTTTGTGTATTTAGTTTTATAGTTTCCCAAAGAGTAAAAAAATTGTTGCTTGTATTATTTATTCTGGTTAATTCATAGACAATGCTATTGATGATTGTAGTTCTAATATATGTTAAATTTACAACAATGAATTTTCAAATGTAGGGCATGGAACTCTTTTCCCAGCTTGCGTCGGCAATTGAAAACCATCAACTTCTTTGCTTTGTGCGTCACTTTGACGCTGAGTATCAAGGTCGTCGAGATGCCAGGTACAACATCGTCAAACTATATACTGCTGAAGAGTTGACTCAAATTCGCTCATCAACCGCACGAGAAGCTGTGGCGGAACGAGTTTCACAACACACTCAGATTGTGCCAGCCACAACAACCGATGAGCAGTTAGTTGTTCCTGTGACCAAAATTGAATCAGTTTCTCAGTCCTCTCAGAACCTTCCTGCCGAGAAACAGTTTTTCAGCCCAACAACAAAGATGGTGCTTGAGTCGATTGGCGCAGAGGTAGATGCTGCAAAAAAAGCATGTTCATCAAAATCTCCAGCGAAAAGGAGCCTCACTTTTGAATCAGTTGATGTTCAATCTAGCTCAACAACAAAAGAACATACAAGCAGTGCACTTCTTCCAATTGGTGCTGAGAAACATTCCTCTGAAATTAAGGAAACGAACCCTCACAAAAAAAATGGATCAAGCCCTCTCAAAAAACAACGTGATACTTGCATGTAAAGTTTGACGTGCAAATTTTGGTCCTGTTTTGTCTCCTATGCTCGGCATGTGTGTAGTGTTGGATTGCTTAATCATTATCTTTTGTCTACATATTAGATTCTATTAAAGTTCCAGTTGTCACATACCTTTAATAGATTTTAATATGTGATCTTGTAATTATGACTTTAATGATCAGCAAATCGCATGCTTTGAGACAATATTTGTCTAAAAAATATGTACTTGCTTGGGGCAAACTCTATTCTATGTATATATATATCCTTTAGTCAAATTTTTGAGCTCTCATTTCTTTTTCCCAACTAAATTAGATTTATTGATGCATTCTTGTGTTATAATTGTATGTGTTCCTGTACGATTTTTTTTCCTTCTTCTTATATGTTTTAGACTTTAATTATATTTTGATATCGACATTATACGAAATGTTTGTTTCTCTCGATGTCCAATGAATGGGTTAAACAATACACCAAAATTCCTGCTTTTCTCATTTTTTTACTCATACAATTGGCATTGATGGGTACTTTATGTTGTGCTTCATTGTATATATCATGTAATTTAATTTGAGCTTAGACTTCATTTGGCTTGAAGGACTTGAGAAAATTAAGGAAAATGAACAATTCAATTTCACCACCAAGGACAGTCTGTATAGTCATTTTAAGTTATTTTAGTGTATCTTGAATTGATTTCTTACAATGCATTCTCAAGAACCCTACTTTTTATTTCTAACTTAAGAGGACTTGAATGTCATATGTTCTTTGGTTTGAGTAAACAAACGAAACTATTTCATATCTATAATTATATAATTAAACTGTTCGAAACTTTGGGGGAAAAACTCTTTTACCATTTTAGAAATAATAGATTCTGTTTCACTAATTATATTGCTTAATTTATTAGTTGCCTTCTTACTCAATTTTAAATAAAGATATGTCGTTATTATTATGATTATTATTGTAATAATGATGAATACAATTAACTAATTAATGATTTGCAGTAATTGTTAAATATAATTTCTATATGTATTGTAATAAATATGAAAATATTTTTCTTTCCACAATCTAATCGATTTTTTTTTTACTTTCTTAATTAAGATTATTATTCATCTCATTATAAATATCAATGTTTCCTTGGGGCAAAGGTTGTGCATTGCACAACCTTTATTACCTAGTATTAAGATAAACATACAGCCCTTCATTAGTGCTTAACGGGACACGATTTCCTAATTCTTCGCCGACCTGACTCGCTCCATCTTTTTCTTCGACTTCGTCGTTCATTTGCTTGCGCGCTCGGACCAAGGTCAGGTCAACCCGCTCCATTGCAGTCTCAGTGACCTTTATCCCGTTTCCACCAAACCAATTAATAATTTTATTTTTGAGCATTAAAATGTTCAGTATGTTCTATGATTCTTTTGAATTCAAATTTTCCGGTCAAATTTGCTTTTTATCGAGTGGATATAGGTTTCCAAAGAGTTATAGAATGATATGAAAAGAAAAGTTAAAATGTGCATTAAAGCCAAAGCTAAAGTTGGAAAAATAAAGCTTCATCTTAAATCGAGAAGCCATTAATTATTATCTGATTTTGAACATACAATGTTTGAATGAATTAAAGCAACATACAACACATTCCTTATATAAACCTACAGCTAGGGTTTGCTGGTGCATGGCAGCTGTCATCAGACCATCCATTCATTCATCTAGGGACAAGTGTCATCACAATCGCCACTGCCTTCATTTTGCCCGTTGTCTTCCTTTTGTCTTGATGCACAGCTCCTTCTTTCCACATCAGCATGCAGGTTAAGGTTGTTTGACTTGTAGTGATCATCATCCACGCGATTTAGGTTGCCTGCATCTTTCACACGCCCCCTCAATTCGAATGTGCTCTTGATAATTATGTTGAGCTTATTTATGAGCTTAGAGAAGAATTGGAAAGACAATGGCTTGGTTAAAGCATCTGCAATTTGTTCAAAGGTTGGAATGTGTTGGACCCTTAGCTTTCCCGCTGTGATTTTCTCTCTTATAAAGTGATAATCAAGAGCCACATGTTTTGTTCTAGCATGCAGAATGATATTAGTGGCTAGATCAACCCAAATCAGAGGCACTCTAGAAGGAGACAGTCCTATCTCTCCAAGCAAGGAGCTGATCCATGTCACTTCACATGCAGCATTGGCCAAACTTTTGTACTCTACTTCAGTGCTGGACCTAGACACAGAGAGTTGTTTCTTTGAGCACCATGATATCCAGCTATCTCCAAAATAAACACAATATCCACTGGTTGATCTTCTATCGTCTATATCAGCCCCCAGTCTAAATCAGAGAAAGTACTTAGATTGAGATGTGCAGATTTCTTGATGTGAAGCCCATAGTTCATTGTTCCTGCCAAATACCTCAAAATTCT
Organism: Phtheirospermum japonicum; assembly: GCA_014905375.1. Lineage (NCBI taxonomy): Eukaryota > Viridiplantae > Streptophyta > Magnoliopsida > Lamiales > Orobanchaceae > Phtheirospermum > Phtheirospermum japonicum. The sequence goes on from BMAC01000178.1 coordinate 827,802, forward strand.
TTTAACAGCCTTCCAATGTGTGTCCAAAGGAGCTGACATGTATTGGAAAACTTTGTTCACACAGTAACTTATTTCAGGTCTTGTTAAGGTCACATACTGCAAAGCTCCAACAACACTTCTATACTTAGTTCCATCCACTGTGGGCATTCCCTGATGTTTGGACAGCTGTAGGGATGATACCATTGGTGTAGGAGTAGGTTTAGCTAACTCCATCTTGCATCTCTCAAGTAGCTCCTTGATGTAGTTCTCTTGACATAAGTGCATTCCATTACTTGTTCTGGTGATTTCAATCCCAAGAAAATGACTAATCTCTCCAAGATCCTTAATGGAAAAATTCTGGCCAAACATTTTGACAAACTGATCAATCAATAAGGTATTGGATCCTGTAACAAGAATATCATCCACATAGATCAACACAAAAAGGCAATCTTGATCTTTAATCCTCCAGAACAGAGAACAATCAGCCTTGGAGTCTCTGAATCCCATTCTGATCAAAACAGACTTAACCTTGCTGAACCATTCTCTCGAGGCTTGTTTCAGACCATACAAGGCCTTTGATAACTTGCTGACCATCTGATTATTTCCCTTCTCAAAACCTGGTGGCTGCTTCATGTATATTTCCTCACTTAATTCCCCATTCAGAAAAGCATTGCTCACATCTAATTGTCTGACTTTCCAAGAGTGACTCACAACCAAGGTAAGCATGATTCTTATAGTGCTATGCTTCACTACAGGACTAAAGGTCTCAGAAAAATCAAATCCAGGCATTTTTGAATATCCCTGAGCCACTAGTCTTGCTTTATACTTGGAGATCCTTCCATCAACATGCCTTTTTATTTTGAAAATCTATTTGCTTCCAACAATGTTACTTCCCTTTGGTAATTCAACTAAGATGGATATATAGAAAACTAAATGCAGACCAGAATAAATGGATATATAGAATTAAAGCTCTACCAACTAGATGGTCCACCGATGAAAGCTTTAGGTTTATTATCTCCCAAACTACTTTCGTCTTTCTTAGATGAGTCAATTTCGGTTTCCATGTCATCTTGATCGATACTTTTATCCTATGTTTTCATTTTCTTTGATGAATTATTATCGACTCCCTTCACGTCAACAGAATTAGGATGTCGTTTGATCTTTTTCAACGCTCTTGCTGTGTTGTACACTTCAACCTGCAAACAAGCATTATTAAATTCCGAGCTGCATAGGCTTAACCACAAAGGATTCTCGAAATAATTTTTATCTAAGAATCAATAACTACAATATTTAGTAACCGATTAGTGAAATTATAAATGGCTTCATTCAAAGACAAATTAGTCAATCAAATAAGCAGCAAAAAGTGCCATTGGACCATCAATTTCTCGAAAACACTGTCCAGAGCGGCTACTTTTGTATCCAACAAAGTAAAACTTGCAAGAACAGCTTTTAATTTACACAAACTATTATCACTTGATTCCATACATAAACTCATATCTAGCAGATTATATGAGAAGTATCAATGAATACCTGTTCCCTCCTCTTCAGCTCAACGTCCTTAGCCTGTAGTTCTCGCTCTTTCTTTTTCAAATCCTAAATTTGTGTAGTGAAGCGATCTGAGAACTGAAAATGTAGTAATTATATTTAGGGCATTAAAAACTTCATCTTTTGCTTAGTTATTTAGGTTGCATCATAGGAAAAACAACAATTTATTAATTTCAGGGTCCCAGTCCTCTGCGCAACTACAATTTAATTCCCAGACAATTGTTTGCAAAATTTTCAACTAATTGTTTATTGTCTCCTTCAAGTAGGCAATAGCTCATACAAAACCCAGTAAAAATGCAAGAGATCAACATTAAGAATCAAATGCAAAAAACCCAATAATCTAACAGGGACTACTAAAAACTCGGACGTCGAAATTAAATCGCATACAGACATCCCCCCCACCCCAAATTGCATAAAAACTCACTAATTTCAATATGAGTGTCCCAAAATTTCCAGGAAAAAAAATTAAAAACTGGTGTCCAAATATGGATTGCTATTTCAAAGCTGTAAATGAATAAAATATTACCAGTGGAAGAGAGAGAGATAGGGAGAAGTTACCTGACTGAAGGTAAGAATGACTGCCTATGATGTCGCAATACGAGGAAAGGAAGAGGGTTTTGTGTTTACAAGCGGGGTCCATTTATCATAAAATTTTCACCATTTGTGCAGGCAACGATTGGTCGAGTGGCTTTTGATTCTCGAGAAGCGTGTTGACTCGGCTCCGAAGTGCACTCCAAAAATGCTTATCGGAGGATGGGCTGAGCAATTGAGGAGACGAGGCCATCGTGAGAAGGAGAAGCCGTTGCCGGCGAGGATGGAGTGGGCGAGGGTGAGGGCTTTGGATTGGACGGAGGAGAGCGGGAGGTTGGAGACCTCGCGGTAGGCGGTGGAGAGATTGAGATCGGAGAGGGCTAGGGTTTTCGCGGAGGAGGAGGATTCAGCGTCTGATTCGTGAAGGAACTGAATTAATTGATATTCAGTGAAATCATTTTTATTAAAGAAATAAATAAAAAGAAAAATAATTGAAAAAAGAAATAAATAAAAAGAAAAAGAAAGAGAGGGGATGGATATGAACCGCCGATTAGGCACGGATCAACGATTGAAACAAAGCAAGACGAGAATCGGTGACATGGCAGACTGTGGAATCTACGGCGGTTCTAATGGAACCGTCGTGAAATGTCATCTCATTCACGGCGGTTCTAAGGGAATCGACGTTAAATCCAGCGAACTGAACTAATTAACTGCAGTTATTAAGGAACCGCCGTTATATTTATTAATTTTACGACGGTTGTTAAAAAATCACCGTAAATTGTGTCACTTTTACGGCGGTTTATAATAAACCGCCGTTAATTAAAATCAATTGATATCCAATTTTAACGTCGGTTTTGAGAGAACCGCCGTAAAATGAACTTTTTAACGGCGGTTTTAGCCACAACCGCCGTTAAAAGTATTTTTAAGGCAGTTTTCAGTGAACCACCTTTAATTAACAGCCTTTGAAAGCTATTTCTGTAGTAGTGTATCTTTTCTGGATTGTGGCCAAAATAGTGTACCAAAAATGAGATTTTTCCATTGGATACGTATTGCCCTTCAGGTACGCTTCCGTAAACTAACTTATGATTCTTAATAATTCAATATGATGGTTACTCGATTATAGCGATGACTTTCGCTAAGATTTTATTATCTAACATCCAACATTTCAAATTTGGGCGAGTTGGTTCAACCATATGTTAAAAACAAGAGTAGAGATATATTAATTACTTAGTCGTAATGACTTTTGCGATAATAATTTTTCTTTTTCACATCATGAATCAGGAATAATTTCATTTTCGGTTCATTATGCTGACCACTCATTTTCGGTTCATTATGTTGACCAACATCAAATAACATCTTTGAAATTGGCAAATTCATCAAATAAGGTCCACTGACGTGACATGATTATTTAATTTTTTATCATTTTTTTATTTAATTTTAAATATTAAATAGAGGGGAAAAAATTATTTTTTACCCTTCCAATTTAATTTTTTCTATTATGTCAATGGGATTCCAATCTCCTGCAGGCAACAAACGCCGTGTTCATAGACATGAAGTTACAGCGCCATTAATGAACATTGGTGGCTCAATAAAAAAAAGACTTTTCGATTTCTCTAGCTCAGCACGTCATCTCCACTGAAGCCAAGGACACCAACTTTGTGTTCTCGCCCTTGTTGATCCACGTTGTGTTGTGAATGGTCGCAGCCGGGTCAGACGGCCCGACTCGAGACCAGCTCCTAGGCTATCTCAAGTCCAAGTCCGTCGAGGATCTTAATTTGCTATCGTCACAAGTTGTGATGCTGCTGTTTGCCGATGGTGGGCCGCTTGGTGGGGCCTGTTCGTCTTTCGCCGAAGGGGTTTGGGTAGATCAGACCATCATCTTAAGGCCCGCCTTTAAAGAAATTCTGGAGAACGATTGCTTCTGATCATGTCGATTCTCTGAATAAAGTTAGTTTCTTTTCTTTGATTAATCACACCTAATTATTTATTTGTGGTGTAGCAAGGGAGTTGATCTTGAACATGGCAGTAAATTCCCAATAATTCGGCAGTCGTGCTGTTCCGTTGAATTCGGTAAATGAGATAAGGATTGGTTCGTTGCAATCTCAATTAAAGTATTTGACATCCGTGCTCACTAAATTGGCCACGGGGGACTTCCTAAGGTTTGACCATGCGTAATTTGCCATACATTGAATCATGTCATCGATGACTGTTCGACACTACACGCAAATGTGGTGGGGGCTGGTGACTAGCAAGTGAGGAATTACGATCCATATTCTAACACTTACAACCTCGGATGGAGAGATCATCCGAATTTTAGTTATCAAAATAAGCAAGGGAATTTCTTCGGCGACCAAGACCAGAGACCACTTCAGAATTTTTAGGGGGGGTGAAATTTTTCGAGACAGTATGACAACCGCCCGCAAGCAAAAGTCTCGTCCCCATCGCTCGAGGAGATGATGAAAGCCATTGCAACGAACACCTTGAAACTTCAGCAGAAGATGGACGAATACCAGCACGACACTCGGTCCAGTATAAGGAATCTGAAAACTCAAGTGAGTCAAAAGGCGGACCATATAAGCCGGATGGATGCGCGAGGAGGTGACCGATTCCTTTCTAACCCCGAGAAAAGAATGGAGAATATGAGTGACATTATGTTGTAAAGTGGGAAGAAATTAGAAGCTTCGGAGAATCCGCCACTAGATTCGGAGGTGAAGACGAGGAAGAGAAAAGAGCAACGGATGCCAAGATAGTAGGAAATCTACGTCAGGCTATGTATTCTTACTAGATGGGGGTGCTATATCTTGGAGGAGTGCTAAACAGTCTATTATAACCTCCTCTACCATGGCAGCGAAATTTATAGCATGTTATGAGGCATCTAACCACGGAGTATGACTCCGAAACTTTGTCATGGGGTTGCGCATAGTGGATGGTATTGAAAAGCCACTTAAGTTATTTTGTGGCAATAAATCGGCAGTCTTGTATTCCAATAACAATAGGAGCTCGACGAAGTCTAGGCATATAGACATCAAGTTTCTAGTTGTTAAAGAGAGAATTCAAAGTGAACAATTATTTATTGAACATATCGATACAAACTCCATGATTTCGATGAGCCGCAATCCGGCCGATTCAATTCCACACGATGTGCCACCGGGCACTTGCGCGCAACACAATTGACTACAATCGCTTTTAATTCAAGACAATTCCAATCACGAGTTCAAGACAAAGGATTATTGCACAAGCATTTTGGAAAGACTCAACTATCGAAATTTCAGGGATGTTTTCTTATCTCCCTTACTTTTATTTATTTTATGACAATCGGGAGATTGCCAAGTTTTTAAGGGGGGATGGTTGAGTTATAGTTGAAATTTGTACAATTTTTAAATTTTTGTGGGTTTGTAGTGCTAAATTTTACGTGATTGATCACTATTTCTACGCTGAATTGTGTTTGTATGGCATGCCTGTCAAAGTTAGCTAAGTATGATTTGAGGTTCTAGTCTTTTGAGCGTGCATAAGTTCATATATATTTCAAAATTTATTATTTATATATTGTAAAATGGTACTTGTATGCAATTGATTTTGCAAAACCTTAAAAACAGCGTCAATTCAAAACAATTTCATGCAAAAAGCCTGTGAGTAGCTGATTCGAACTTTTCCGCACCTATTTTTATTTAAAGTTGTCAATTTTAAAAAGTTCGCCCGCAAGAGAACGGGATCACTTGTAGGTGGGTAAGTTGACTCGTGTCGATCTCAGAGGAAAGCTAGATTCGGAAGTTCGTTTTGTGTTTGCGTTTCACGAATAAGAAAATAAAGAAAAATAACACATGAACGGGGTTTTGTTTGATTTGTTTTAAAAACTAGAGATTAATTAAACTAATTAAAACTAAGAATTAATTAAATTATGAACTAATTAATTAAATATATAACTATTTAAATTAAGAACTAATTAAACTAAAGATCATTTTAACTAAGAATTAATTAAAAGACTTTTAAAACGATTTAAGAAAACTAGGGTTATAGAGCTTTGATTCATCTCCACGATCGCTTGGGAAGTCTCAATTGATGGTTCACAACGAATCTAGACTCTAGACCCATAACATCTAGCTAATACTAATCATCAATCTCGACATCACAATCTCAAAGCAATCGAAATCACAATTCGTCATGGAAATAATAATTATTTTGAGATAATTAATTAAACTAATGAAAGCATGCAAATTAAACTAAAGAGCATAAGGGATAAGAACTTACTAATTAACGACGAAGATTAACAACGTTTGATCGTAGAAATCTTGGATCTAAATTACCTAAGAACTAATATAAACTATTCTAAAAGCTAGAGATTTAAAACTAAAAATTATGAAGAGAAACTAAGAAAATAAAATGGCACTTTTGGGTTGTCAATCCTCAAAAGGCCTTAGAAACCCTAGGAATAATGTGTATTTTCGAATGTAAGGGGTGGGGGGTATTTATAGGTGTAGGTGGCTTGGAAAATGGGTCAAAATTAGGGTTTCCGCCCCTTCTAGGACGTTCAGCACTTTCCATACCGGTTGAGCCCAGAAACAACCCTTCTAGAAGGCCCAGAATCAGGAGGTGCTGCCAGCCCAGCTTTCTATACCGGTTGGGCCCAGCGACAGCCCTTCTAGAAGGCCCGAAACTGTCATTTCTTCAAATCGCGGCCCGTTTTTGCTGAAACTCTACTCGTTTGCCCATTCTTGACTACGTCCAAACCTAAATACCTAAAATAAACATAAAATTAATTAATTATAATTAAAATACGGTAAAATAAGTTGGAGATAAGAAAATGTGAAAATATGCTCAATCTATCCAAATTTCACCGAAAACAATAACAAAAATGAACTAAAATACTAACTAAAATCAAGAAAGATTCATGTTAATCAACTACCCCACGCTTAATTGGTTTGTTCGTTCCCGAACAAATGATAGTTTCAAAGAATAACAAGTATGAAAATCAGTCCAAGAAATGAGTCGTGTCGTGCTACATACATAATTTTGAAACTATAGATACAAGTCAGGCAACTTCAACACTCCACCTTTATTACATTGTCGCTCCAAAATCAAATTCATGCATCCTCTCAAAAGGGAAATATATAGATGTACGCTCAAAGCACTCAAGTATTGCTGCATAGGACGTGTATACACTCAAATCATACAAATACATGCACAATAAATAAGCACAAAAAATGAATCTCTTTTCAATCGCAAATTAAGTGTGTTATCAAACTAAGAATCGGAAAAGGTCTTTTCGGTTGTAATGTAAGGCTCTTTGGACGGGTATGGAATATATAAGTCGTGTGACTAAATAACTCACCCAACCTAATCTAATCACGAAGCAATATGCTTCACCTCGTTCAAAAGAAAAACCTCACTAAACACTCATAATGTAGCCTTTAAACTTAGGCTATTTCCCAACTCGTAACTCTAAAACCGACTTGAAAATCAAACCACTTAATCCCAATTGAAACTTATAATGTGCTTCTTACAATTACACAACTCTTTTGCCTTGTAAACATTAGGCTTCATAAAAATAAACAATAAACTCAAGCCTTATAAAGCGCGTAGGCAATGACTAACAAAATTCACCAAGACTCACCATCCTTCTTTTTTTTTTTTAATTTCTTTTTTTATTTTATCCCCTTTTATTCTTTTTTATGGGGTCATTTTTTTCTCTTTTTTTTTCTTTTTTGGATGGTGGTCTTTTATTACAAAAATTCATAAAATCATAAATTCCTAATAAAAATTCCAAAACTCTAATAACCAATAAAAATAACGAACTCCTACCCCACGCTTTTAATGGGTTGTAGGGGTCGACTCAAAACACACATGGCTATAGGCATGGATGATTACAAAAAGTTTCCACTGTCCTCTCTCTTTTTCTTCTTCTTCTTCTTCTTCTTCTTAAACAAATGTTACAAAACGAGAAATAGAAACAAATGTGGAGGGGGGGTATTTGTACTTTTGAAAGATATCTGGGCTTTTCTGTAATTAGACTAAACTTTAGGAGTAGTTTTTGTAATTAATCCTTTGTGTTTCGTTCTAAATTTCTGTTGTGTAACTTATTTTAGGTGGGAATTTCATCCGGGCTAACACAGTTGCGGCTCTTAGACTTGCTAAGAGGCCTGAAAACAAGGGCAAACTCATTGTGGTAAATATTTTGTGTATTTATTTATTTATTTATATTTTTGGTCTAGTTTGGCTAATTATCTAATTATTCAATGCTGTGAAACTTGGAAACTTTCTTTCAGACTATCCATCCGAGGCTTTGGTGAACGCTACTTGTCATCGGTCCTGTTTCAAGAACTGAGGGATGAAGCTGAAAAAATGCAACCTGTTGCAGTTGATTAAGGATTGGAGACACTAAAAATTGTAATATTAATCTAATTCCTAAAAAATGACATTTTGAAATGTTTCTCCTTAGTAGGAGTTGTTGTTGTTTGTAATGTTGTTCCATTTAATAAGAATCTTGAATCGTCGCAAGTGTTTCCGATTAAGTTCTTTCTCAATTTTTATATGAAATTATCATGTTAACGCGATTTTTTTTATTTTTTTAATAATGTATTCGCTGCACGTGTATTTTATTGAATTTTGAAAGATTATTATCGCTGCACCTGCATTCATTTCTTTTTTTTAATTTTCTTAATACTTTCTAGAAGGTATTTTCAAGAACCGCCCGTAAAATGTCAGTTCTGGAAAACAGACTTTTTAGAAGGTATTTTTCAAAAACCGCCGTTAAAGAAGTGATAATTTCGAGGGCGTTTCACAAACCGGCCGTCGAAAGTATCTAAACTAC
>BMAC01000178.1:836818-869009 GCA_014905375.1 Phtheirospermum japonicum
GGTCGATATAAAGGCGGTTCAAAAACCGCCGTTAAAAGCCTCTAAAAACCGCCGTTAAATCACTGTTCTGCAGTAGTGATAGTTGCTGCGTTTATTCTCTTGTTCATGCTTGGTGGTGATATGTTCATGCTTAGTTTAATAATTGCTTTAGTTTTGATAATTAATTGATAATTTAGTTTATGCTATGTTTTTGCTTGAGAAGTTTGGATTTGATCTTGTTCTTGAGAAATCACATGCTTAGTTTAATTCGTAGTAGTTCATGCATGCAATTCATATTATTTTCTGTTAAACAGTTAGTGTTAACAGTTACTGTTAAGGGTTGGACCAACAGTTAGCAGTAACAGTTAGCGTTAAGGGTTGGACCAACAGTTAGCAGTAACAGTTAGCGTTAAGGGTTGGACCAACAGTTAGCACTAACAGTTAGCGTTAAGGGTTACAACAGTTAGTAGTTGATTATTTGTATGGTTAGTTTAAATTGCTGAATCTGAATTGCTTTTAGTTATTAAATTAKTTTTCTGATTGTTTAGTTTAATTTATTAATTAGTTTAGAATAATTAGTTAATGCTTTTTAATTTCCTAGTTGGTAATTTTCAAAAACAAAATTTATACAAGTTCTCGTGTTAAACATTGTGATTAAACAAACATTAAAAATTTCGAACGTCAGTCCTTGAGAGACGACTCGAGTTAAGCTTGCCAACCTACACGCGATCCCGTTATTTTGCGGGCGAGCTACTAAATTTCTGACAATTATTTATAAAGTAGGCACACACAAAAGCTCGAATCACTTTGATCCTATGTTTATATGGCTGATGGATCGAATTGGATATAAATACTTTTTTGGTTATGACAGCAAAGTTGAGCTCGTACGGTTATATTGTTACAGTGAATAATTATAGGGTTACACATATAGGCCAAGTGGGAGATTGTTGGATTCTTAATCCAGCATTGGGTTTATATGTGAAATAATTATATATTGTGAACTGTCAAATAAAAAGTCCTGTTAAATTGATCAAATAAAGTTTAAAGTATTGGGCTTGAATGTATTTAATAGGATGTAGGCCTTTAATGTGTAATTACTCAATGAGTTATCTATTTTAATGATGGGCTAAAATAGGTAAACCCTAGATAACTCAAGTATATAAGGGTTAAAAAAAGTATATAAAGGTTATGGTCCCTAGGTCATACGTATCATTATCAACTATTCTATTCTGCATCCCATCGTCAGAAGAGAACGTACAGAGAAAGTTAAAGGATTCTCTGAAATGATTGGATACGGGAAAAATTTTATTTTTGGTACACTATGTTGGCCACATTTCAGAAAAGGTACGCGATATTGGCCATCATCAAACAACGTCTATTAAGTTGGCCAATTCATCAAAAAAGGTACAAAAAAGTCCGATCGGGCTTTTTCTGCTGATGTGGCGTGATTCAATACTTTCTTATCAATTTTTTTTAATTTTAAATATTAAATTGACAAAAATAACTGGAAAAAATTTCATTTTTGGTACACTATGTTGGCCATATTCCAGAAAAGGTACGTTAAATGGGCCATCATCAAATCATATCTGCTAAGTTAACCATTACATCAAAAAAGGTCCAAAAAAGCTTTGATAGAATTTTTTTCCTGATGTGGCATAATTATAGATTATTTTATTATTTCCCTTTTATTTAATTATTAAGTTGTAATCAAAAACCTGTTTTGCCTTCATTTTCTTTTCTTTTAATCAAATAAATAAAATCTTAATTAATAAGAAATAAAAAAAAATCGATGATAAATATATAAACATAAAATAAATCTTCGAAAATTATAAAATTTAATATAATAATTTATATGATTTTTATATTATTAAAATTATAATTAATACAAAATTAAGAAACTCGAAGATAAATATAAGAATATAAAATGAATCTAAAAAAAAATAATAAAACATATATAAAAATATATATGAGAAAATCTGTTATAAATAAATTTTGAACTCTCTATATTTATTATATATTTTTTAATATTTGTATTATATATTTATTTTTAGAAATAATTTATATTACTTCTTATTGATTATAATTTTATTAATTATATTAACGGAAAGAGAAAAGAAAAACATAAAAAGAAAAGGGAGAGTAAAACACATTTTTGTCTTTAATTTATTTTGTATAATTATAGAAAGATAAGAGAATATTGAATTAGACCACTTTAGAAAAAAAATTCGATCAAAGCTTTTCTGGACCTTTTTTTGCTGAATTGGTTAACTTAGTAGATATGATTTGATGATGGCCAATTTAACGTGCCTTTTGTGGAATGTGGCCAACTTAGTGTACCAAAAATGAAAAAAATTTCAATTTTTTTTTTCAATTTAATATTTAAAATTAAAAAAAATGATAAGAAAGTATTGAATCACGCCACGTCAGCAAGAAAGCCCGATTGGGCTTTTTTGTACATTTTTTTAATAAATTGACCAACTTAATAGACGTTGTTTGATGATGGCCAAAAATGAAATTTCACATTGGATACGTATTGCCCTTCAGGTACGCTTACGTAAACTAACTTATGATTCTTAATAATTCAATATGATGGTTTCTCGGTTATAGCAATGACTTTTGCTAAGATTTTATTATCTAACATCCAACATTTCAAATTTGGGACGAGTTGGTTCAACCATATGTTAAAAACAAGAGTAGAGATATATTAATTACTTAGTCGTAATGACTTTCGCGATAATAATTTTTTTTTCAAGAATCTATTCCTTACTATTATAGGAGACCTGCAGGTCTCCGGGGGTGACATATGTCACCCCCCAATTGGTATTTTTTTTGATTTCTTTTATTTCTTTTTATTTTTTAAATAAACTTATATATATAAATTATTTTTTAATAAACTTATATATAAAAATTATTTTAAAGATGAAATTAGCCAGTGTAATTTTTTTTTCCAAATTATACTTATTTTTATATATTTTACTAATTTATGATAAGATTTATGGTTGATTATTGTTTAACTAAAAAAAATTAAAATTTAAAAAATCTAATCAATTAGTGTAATTTTATTTACACTAATTATTTACACTAATTGTTCTTCTCTATCGCAACAAAAATCTCTGTAACTTAATTTTTTTTTCTCTCCACGAATAATTAAAATTCGTCGTCAATAACTTTTTGTTCTAAGAACACGTAACTCATTTACCTATAATACAAATAATTAAAACTAATATCTAAATTTTTTATTATGAGAGTGAATCAATGATATAGCATGATTAATAGAAGTGATTATTAATAAAAATATATAACTCTTTTATATTTTTCACTTTTTATCTAATATCTTATAAATTAATTTAAAAACTACTGAATTATAAATTTGTCCCACAACGTAGTGCTGGTCAAACTCTAGTATAAATTAGATTTCAAGACCATGAGTAACATATAAAGTTTTTTCATACTTTGTGAAAATACTTTTATCACATATATGACTAGTTTATATTAATTTTGTATTACCCATGAATTTTCGTTATCACGAGAACACGCACACAAATATTATTATATTATATCCACCAAAATTACAAAAAAAAATTAAAAATTGCAGTATAATTTAAAACCTCAATAAGAAAAATAATATCCTATAAATAAACATGAATTGCACAATTAAACAAAACATCGTGTATTTAAGAGATTCTTATTCAATAAATAAACTCACCTAATATGCACAACATAAGTAATACTCCCTTGTTACATGTAAACCATGTAGTATAAATCTTAATATTGGATTAAATTCTAAAATAATATTTAACAGGAATATATTGATATTTTTTTTTTGAAAAAATGACAAGTAATATATATATATAAGTAATAAAGTACCACGACCACAAATGTTGGAAATCCAATGGACGGCCATCCCCCAACTAAATAGAGAATTAGAGATCGATTTAATTCTTATTTCCATGTATTGCTACGAGACGAAAAATCCTACTCATAGTATACAAAGTTACTAGAACTAGAAGCTCCTTTAACACCGACGAATTATTTATTTTCTTTTTTTATTAATAGCAAAATTACCTTTTGTTAGGCTCTCCTATCCCAACAAAAACACCATCAACTCCTCCTCTCTCTATAAATACCGATTCACTCCGCATCTAACCTAATTCTCAAATTTGGATCTTTTCCCAAAAAACGATGTCTACAAAGATGGTGACTCTCAAGTCCTCCGACAACGAGATGTTCCAAGTGGAAGAGGCGGTTGCCGTCATATCTTTGACGATAAAGCACTTAATCGAAGATGACTGCGCTGATAACGCTATCCCGCTTCCTAACGTCGATTCCAAGGTTTTGTCTAAAGTTATTGAGTACTGCAGGCGCCACGTGGACAAGGCCCCCGCAGACGAATTGAATGCCTTTGATGAGGAGTTCGTCAAGGTTGATAAGACCATGCTGATTGCCCTGGTCCTGGTATGTATATATTGCGTAATTTTAGATTTTTCTTTATTAATTTTGGGTTTTATTTTATTTATTATGTGACGGTGGATTAAATTGTTTTTATTGAGTTGTTTGTTTTTGATTTCTGCGTTGGTTTCCTTAATTAAGATTTGAACACAAATAATTTGTATCATCAGGCTGCAAACTACTTGAACATAAAGAGCCTGATGGATCTGACGTGTGACACGATGGCAAACATGATCAAGGGGTATACCGTTGAGCAAGTGCGCGGCTTTTTTGGCATAACCACCGACTTCACTCCTGAAGAGGAAGACCAGATTCGCAATGAGAATCCTTGGGCGTTTGAGTGATTATTGCCTTTTTAATTATGCACTTTCTATATTCTGATTGTCTTAGGGGCTAAGTGTGTGTTACTTGACCCAAACCTTTGTCATTTATGGATGCTCATGTTAATTATGTCGATTGTTCTTCCTTTGTTACTATTACAAGATTTTTTTTTTTTAATTTACATGGTTTTGTTCTCGTATAATAAAGTAAACTATCCATGTTGATTGTTCGAGGGTTGTGTGATATTGAGTTTGAAGCAGCAAACCAAATTAGAATAAATACTATGTTCAGGTTGTTGGAAATTATTATTATAAGTTTAATAAATATTTATAAGTGAATGAAAACTTAATTTCTTAAAGGTGTGATTTTTGGCATGTTGGGTTTATATTAATAGTTGTGTTGCTCAATTGATGTGTCCCTTGGATGATCATTAAGAAAAGATGATTAGAACACAAATAGAAAACTTCTAAGTAAGACAAATAGAGTTCCATAGAAGATGTCTAAGTCCTTATTTCATCTAAGGTTTGAAAGTATCGAATACATTTCTAGATGCTTAGTTAGGATCGTAAATCATTTTATTTTAGAGGCGAGGCGATAGCCGTTAACCGTGAGTATCGTAGCAGGGCAATATTCGTCTTTAGGAAAGAGTGTACAACACTCGACTCGATTTAGACCTTGTATTGTTTTTTGCACATTTTTAAGAAATCCATAAACACATTTTTACCAACAATCTAAAGTTGAATATTTCGTTTTCTTGGAAGTGGCAACCGTTTGTGGTGAACCTGTGAATGTCATGAACAAATTTAATTTCAAATGGTTGAAGAAGAACATTGAGAGATCAATAATCTCGACAGAAGATATTAAAGATAAGTAGTTTTTCTATTTGTAAATTATTCTAACATTGAGATGTGATTTTGCAGAAATTTATAAGTGAAGGGGTAAAACTTGCGTTATTGTAATCGGTGGATATAAATCTAACATTATGAACCCTATTACTAACCTATCTGCCAAGAGGGAAATGATAATTTTGAATACAGGTACACATTGTTATGTTGACCAAAATCAAATCACGTCTTTTAAATAGGCAAATTCATAAACAAGGCCCATTTTTATCACGTTCTGGCCCTAAATTAGCAAATTCATTAATAAGGTTCATTTTTTTTCACGTCGGGCCCAAATGCTGACGTATCATGATTATTTAATTTTTTTTATTTTTTATTTAATTTTAAATATTAAATAAAGGAAAAAATTATTTTTACCTTCCAATGTCAATGAGATTCCAATCTCCTGCCGGCAACAAACGCCACAGCGCCATTAATGAACCTTGGTAACTTAATGAACCTTTGTGTTCTCGCCCCTGTCGATCCACGTCGTGTTGTGAATGGTCGCAACCGGGTCAGCCGGCCCAACCCGAAACCAGTTCCTAGGCTATCTCAAGTCCAAGTCCGTCAAGGAGCTCAATTCGCTATCGTCAGACGCTGCTGTTGCCGATGGTGGGCCGCTTGGTGGGGCCCGTTTGTCTTTCGCCGAAGGGGTTTGGGTACAGAGGCGAATACAGAAAATTTCTTTTGGTGGGGCACCGACATAATAATTTTTTTATTTATTAAAACTATACTCAAAAAATTATCACATTAAATAAAAAGTAAAAATCTAATCAGGGTTTAAGAAAAATATAATACTATTGTTCTCGTCGAGTTATCATATTTTGGAATCGACTTCGAATTGCATCATGCTAACAATCAAAAATAACTCTTTATCTAAATATGTAACTAAAATAATCATGCAATGTTTGATATCTCATGCTATTATATAATTTTATTTTACATACGTCATTTTGGAAAATACTCTTTCCACACTCGTCATCGTCACGGGAGAAGTAACACTAACTTCAAAATAAATTATACTTTTGAAAATATTTAATGCTACCTTTTATTTATACAAATTAAAGAAGACTAGTTAAACAAATCATAATACTATTATGATTCCTAAGACCGAATGACTGCAATGTAAGTAAGTAAATTAAATATCAATAACAATAGTTATTTCTTTATTTAATATGTAGATAAAAAAAATTCCAAGTGACCAAATATGCGAATCAATAAAGTAATCCCAGCAATTAGTATAAATAATAAATTTAAAATTTATAAAATTTAATGATAAACAAGAATCATCATCTAAGCTCAATTCTCCGTTAAATATCACCCAAAAGTTCCATTATACATCACTTATTCTAAAAAATTAAATAATATTGATTAAAAATTAAATAACAAAGATTAAAAGTTAGGCTCTCTCTTACCGAATATATTTTATTTTTATGAGATATTTTCTGCTAAATTATTAATATTGAAACTAAATATATGCTATCTAGCATTGTCAAACGGCTCAGCCCGCTCCGGCCCACCGCGGGCTGCCCCAAAATGGGGCGGGTGCGGGCCAGCCCATTTTTCGCGGGTTGGGAAAACGTATGTCCGCAACCAGCCCACAGGCTGGTCCATTTTTTTTTTTATAAAATCTTATTTTTATATTAAAATAAAAAATAAAATTAAAAATTAAAAAAGTTATTATAATATTTAAAGTATTCTAACGGACACATAGAAAATAAAAGAATACAAATATGCTTTCAAATTTAACCAATATAAATTCTAATTATAAAAAATAATAAAATTTAAAAAATTTAAAAAAAAAATAGGTCGGCCTGCTAAAACCCGCAGACTGAACGGAGCGGGCCAAAAAGCCCGCAATTAAACGGGTTGAAAAATGGCAATCCAAGCCTGCCTGTTTATGCGGGCTAACGGGCCAGCCCGCGTACTTTGGCCCGTTTTGACAGCACTAATGCTATCACAAGTTTCGTGTCTTGACAAAAATTACACTTCTCTCCTTTTAAAAGCCTTCTCAAGTTCCGTTAATTTGATAATTGAATTAACTTTGTACATTGCAAATTTTATAAAATAGTTTATATTTAGCGTTTTTCAGATAATTTACATTAATTATTTTTATTACAAGTTTACCGGTTAATTAGAATGTCCAGTGTAAAAGTAGTTTAGCCAGAGCACAATGTAGGATGTCTTTCTTAGCGAGCCGAAATTTCCACTGATGACTCTTTATCGGAAGTCTTTTTATCTCCGGTAAATTCTATCCCATGTGACACTTTTGTTAGTTTCGAAAAGAATTCGGGTGCTTCGATGTCACCGAACTTAATATTAACTAATTTAATATTTTCCTTATAAGTATATATATATTTTATTATTATATTTTTTCTTAATTTAATATTTTTATTATATTATAAATTACATAATTCAATATTTTTATCATATTTTTTCTAATTCAATCTTACTTTTATTCTACTAATATAAAAATAAATAAATAAGTCATATTTAATTTAAAAAAATCTATATAAGTTGAATTAAATTTTATTTAATAATCTAAGTTGAAATAGTTTTATTTTTAAAATATCAAATATTCTATTAAGAGATATACGAGTTATATAAAATTATTACAAAAGAAAAATAAGTATAAAAAATATAATCGCGTATCTAATCCTAATATAATACATTGAGAATAATATTAAAAATTTATATGAAAAACTTTTTTTTAAACCAAAAACGGATATAAAAAAAGAGAAACAAAACAAAAAATAAGTAAATTATTACACCTAGAAAAATAAATATTAAATATATTATAAACCTCTTAATTAATCGCAATATAATGCATTGATAAACAAATTATATATCTACATGAACAAATTAATGTCTTACACTTATAAAAATTAAATGATAATAATAAAATAATATTACATATACTACAAGTTAGATATATAAGATATTTTTTAATAGAATTTTCAGTGCTTCATATTTTAATTTTTTATATCACATATTCACATGCGACGAGTGTTGTATGTTTTATATTTTACAAACTCAGTTTTCTACGGAATTTCCTTTCAAATTTAGGGTATTTTGCTATATCTTATTTCGTTACTCTCGGCCTTCAGGTAAAATATTTAAAAATTCATTATTGCGAAAACTAGTCGTGTTGTAATTAAAACAAATAATACTCAAATATGTGTGCAATAATTATTTATCGTGAATAATAATATTTGTGTAAATAAAAATTAATAATATTATGATTTATGCATATTATTTTTAATATATATTTTTAGTACTTTTAATGATCGTTACTATTTTTCTCATCATGCATAATCGGGTGTTGAACTAGTTATATATAAAACATCGACAATTGTAAAGTACTTAGAGTGACCGAACCAAAACTATCACAAAGTGATATGAAATAAGGACAAAACAAATAAAGAAAGAAAACAAAGTAAACTGTAAATGATGAGTTCACTTTTTTTTCTTCTAATTACCATACCATTAATTTACCTGTATATAACCTACAAAGCAATTATAAAATGTTAAGGAGGTGAACCAATGGCATCGTAATTAATTATTCAGGTAGATACTTAGATTGTTCCAGAACCATGAATCGCTCAAACTCATAAACTCAATGAAGGGCTCTTTAAATTCAAACTCAAAATCGAATAATCTATTAAAAAAGTAAAATTCCTATTTCCTTGTCAAAGTAAAATTAGATTAGAAAATAATTAATTCAAGTGTCAAATAAATAATATAAAGCTTCCATAAAATTATTAAGTAATGTCCACAAAGTCAATTTTTAAATCCATGAGAAGTTAATTTTGGTAACCGAATAACAATTACAAAAGTACCTTATTTAACGCTCAAGTCCTATTTAAACACCAACACCAACAACTCATTATAAATACTTACTTCGCATCATCAACCAGTTAATTCTCAGACTTTCTGCAGAGGTTTTGATTTGTGGATCAATAAGAAAATGTCAACATCATCAGAATCAAAGATAGTTGTTCTGAGGTCCACAGACAAGGAGTGGTTCGAGGTGGAAGAGAAGGTTGCAGTAGAATCGAGGACGATAAAGCACATGATCGAGGATGGCTGCGCAGATAACACCATCCCTCTGCCCAACGTCACTTCCAAGGTGTTGGCCAAAGTGATTGAGTACTGCAGGGGCCACGTGGCCGACAAGTCCTCTGAGGAGGAGTTGAGAAACTTTGATAAGGAGTTCATCAAGGTTGATAGGGCCATGCTCTTTGACCTCATCTTGGTATGTATCTATATATCCGCCATAACTGTTTTATTTATTTGTTTGTTTGTTTTAATTAAAATTTGTTAATAAATTATCAGGCTGCAAACTACTTGGACATCCCGAGCCTGCTCGACCTGACATGCCAAACCGTGGCAGACATGATCCATGGGAAGACTCCGGAGGAAATACGCTCGACCTTCCACATTAAGAACGACTTCACCCCGGCCGAAGAAGAGGAGATTCGCAAGGAGAATCCATGGGCTTTTGAGCGTGTATAATTTATTTTATTTTCGTATTTGAGATATTTCCTTTGTTAAATTTATTTATTGGGATGCTGCTTTTATTATTTCTTTTTTAGTTTCTCAATGATAACAATGCTTTTGCTATTATTATAGTTTATCCATGTTGGGTGTTTGTGGGTTTTGTCTAATGAGAACTTTGAAATTTGAGGTCTTAATTGGTTGACTTCACTAAAGTATTTAGTTGTTGAATGCAATCAAGTCAACATGATTTGGTTTGCAGGTGTTGACCTGATGATGAGGCATCCATAATAATACTACTACTAGAATATATATTGCACTTTCGATTCCAAGAATTTGAGTTTTGACATGTTTTGTTCATTCGAAAGATTGTTTTTGCACATTTGGCCCAACTATGAATAAGTTTTTTTTTTTTTTTTTAACAAATCGTTGATTAAATATTGAAAATTGAGTTTTAAAACATAAGAGAATTGAGATTCGAAATCTCAATATTAGTATTGAAAATCTAAAAATAAACATAGCCGAAAAAAAAAATAGTTGGAAAAAAGAAAATAATGGTAGTTGAGTATCTTCCCCCTATATAGTAATGCAAAATCCTCTTATCTCAGTCTGCTTCCCACGCTTTGTTAGATTTGGAAAAAATGCTGGTGTTTCATGCCATCCCAGCCTAATATTAACCTAATTTAGTATTTCTTTTTTATTATACTTTACCTAATTAAGTATTTTCCTAATATTATATTTTGCCTAATTCAATATTCATTTTATTACATGTTACCTAATTTAATATTTTCTTTAACATATAATTCAATATCTTAATTTTATTTTTCTAATATAAAAATATAAATAAGTTATACCTAATTAGAAAAATCTATATAAATTAAATTGCCTTTTATTTAAAATTACAGTTGAAATAATTTTATTTTTAAAATTTTAAATATTTATTTAAGAAAAATACGAGTTATATAAAATTATTACAAAAGGAAGATAAATATAAAAAATATTATCTTAAATTTCTTTATCTAATACTAATATAATAAATTTAAAATAACATTAAAAGTATATATGAAAAACTATTTTACGCAAAAAAAAAAAAGAAGATAAAATAAATAATACTACTAATAATAAATTATTACGCCTAAAAAATAAATATTAACTATATTCTAAATCTCTTTATCTAATTCCAATATAAAGCATTGATACACATATTATATATTTATATGAGCAAATTAGTGTATTACGCAGAAGAAAAAAATAATATTACATATACTACAAGTTGATATATGATATTTTTTAATAGAATTATCAATGTCTTATAGGTTTTTTTTAATCATATATTCAGATGTGACACGCAGGTGTTGTATGTTTTACATTTTTTCAGACTCAATTTCTACAGATTTTCTTGTCAAGTTTAGGTTATTTTGATATACTTTACAACTAATATCGTGAAAAACGTTTATTGTGAAAATTAATCTTACTGTAATTAGAACAAATAATATTTTAATTTGTATATAAAAATTATTTATTGTAAAAAATAATATTAATATAAATAAAATAAACAATACTACGATTTGTATATATAATTTTTAATATTATTCTTTTAATATTTTAATAAATATTATTATTTCTCAAATATTGCATAATATTTTGTTGTAAAATGATTAGTATATTAAAAAGCAACCTTCACAAGCAATGTGTCAACCGTTGAATGGTCCAACTCGGAAAACAGAAAGACTTGTGCTCCGCTAAACTTTAGCTAATAAGGTATCGCCACGTATTGTTTTCACAGTGAGCCTAAATGAGAATATAATCATCCCCTTTTTTCCAGCTCTGCTCTGAGAACATCAACTTCCCCCCGCAAGCAGCAAAAAGTACATCGGCAAAAAAAAAGCTTTGCAAAATTCAAAAAGGAAAATAATGGCGGAAATTGAGCCGTTGCTCAGTAGCCGCGCCGCCGACGAGGAGAAGTCAGAAAACAGAATCAGCACTGTTGCCAGAACAAAAGCTGCTCGCGTGGCATCGCTCGATGTCTTTCGTGGCCTTTGTGTTTTCGTAATCCTTCTTTCCTTTTTGCTTTGTGAGCTTACATTTTTTTTGTTGATTCCAAGATTGATTGTTGAAATTGGAGCAGCTGCATTTTATGAACTGTTGAGTTTTTTTTTGTTTTAATTATATCGGATTGACATCGAGTTTACTCTTAGCGATTCGTGATTATCGAGTGTGCAACTCTTTTATATGCAGTTTGGTTATGTGAAAATCTAATTTACTGTCTTTGTGTGCCTAATTTTTATTTGCCTTGTGATGCTTATGAATATTTTGCTTGATGAGCTATTTGATACATGTGGGCTGACGAATATTTATATATTGATCATGGATGAAATTGAATTTCTGCTGATTTTTAATGGTGTAAATCAAGGAGAGTAGGTTCACAAAGTTATGAGATGATATTTACTGAGTTGTAAATTTATGATAAGCATGGGTCATATTCTCTCTGATTTAATTTCTGTGATATGATTGGCCTGGGCATAATCAAGCTAAGAACGATTATTCCACCATTTTCTAGGATAGTTCATAATACTATGTAGTTAAACTAGCATTAGGTGAGTTTGTGTATATCAGGAATTATAGGGTCTGATGATATCAGCTCAGTAGATATATACTCTTAATGCACCCCTTGGTATCTACAGGCAACCGATTTTTGATTATGTTTTGACTTTAAGATTATTTCCTTTCAGCTGATGATGCTTGTAGATTATGCTGGCTCGATTTTCCCAATTATAGCACATGCCCCTTGGAATGGGGTTCACTTGGCAGACTTCGTAATGCCATTTTTCCTTTTTGTTGCTGGAATTTCTGTAGCAATTGCGTATAAGGTAACTAACTGTACACGGTGTAACAGGAATGTTGCCTCTCATCATTTGGTTTACACATGTGCCAGTTTATATAATGGTTTTCCCTTTTCGAGGTATTATTATAATAAGGGATGAATTCTCAGTTCTTTTGTGGCTTTAAATTTGCAGAAAGTTTCTGACAGGGTTGAAGCTACGCAGAAAGCTCTCCTTAGAGCATTCAAACTATTCCTCCTTGGTGTTTTTCTTCAGGGTATTTTAAGTAACTCACTTTGTATTTTTCTGTTGTCATGTTATGAATCTTCCTGGTACATAATGGATAAAACTATTACTTTTTCTGGACAGAGGTGGTAAATTTAACATTTCTCATCTGGATTAGAGTGATATACTGATACTCAATTTTGATAGAAACCCAACACTGGAGAATATATCAGATTATGAATTTTTAGCAATGATATAAACAGTAACGGAGGTAGTGGCAAATTTGTAGCAGATTAATGATACTGAAAACAATTGTGTTGACAGATATATCTGAAATTTTCGTCACTTTTATTTGACGGTCTTCTTTGTAGCTGTGGTAAACAAAAATTTAATAATCTGTTTGATTTACAGTTACGTTATTTCAGGTGGATATTTTCACGGTGTCACTTCTCTGACATATGGAGTTGATGTTGAAAAGATAAGATTGTTTGGCATCTTACAGGTTCTTTCAACACGTGTGGAAATTTGAGCTTTCAATTTTTTTTTGTATTTTAACCATTGTGGTTTTTTATTTTTTCTTCTCATATCAAGAATTGAAGGGGCTTTCTTTAATGTAGAGGATATCAATTGGATATATTGTTGCAGCGTTGTGTGAAATATGGCTTCCATGTCAAAGGTGGAGAGGAAATCGTTTCTCCAGAAATTATACTTGGCAATGGTGAGTAATACTGGTGTCATATTTAATTGTCGAATCAAAAAAATCAAGAGGAATAAAAATGTTATTTCCTTGTGCATGTGTGTATATTTTATCTCTTGATTGAACTTTGGCATTATATTATATCTGCATCAGCAAGAAACTGCTTGCATATTCCCAACAAATAGGAAATTAGGATAAATATTTTTTCAATCTCCTATAAGTTATCTTTCCTGCGTATTACCATGCTATGCAATCTCTATTGGATGCCAAGATATTTCTATTATATTAACTAGTTTGCTGAATTATGTAAATCTTAATATTTCCTGAAAACTATTCAATTTCCCCTTTTTGTAGGTGCGTTGTATTATCTCTGTTTGTCATATATTTGGGGTTATTATACGGCTTGTATGTTCCCGACTGGCAATATGTGGTGCGGTCCGATTCCTCTCTCATGACTGCAAATAACAGCAACGTTTATATGGTAAGAGAATATATTATTTATTTCTCGCTGATTGTTTTGGTATGTGGTTTTTGTTGTTCCGGTAAGCATATTATAATAATTTTTGTATGGAATTGAAATTGGATTATTTTAGCAAAAACTTGAAGAAATTGTAATCAGAATTATGTGTTGAAATTATTTTTCCACTTGGCAATTTTTCATGAATCAAGTGCTATATATATTCGGGATTGGTTATAATGTTTATCTTATTTGTTGTCAAAATTGCAAAATTAAATTTGTTAAACCACAGGTGAAATGTTGTGTAAAAGGTGATCTGGGTCCCGCTTGTAATTCTGCTGGGATGGTAGACCGTTATATACTTGGAGTTGATCATCTTTATGCAAAACCGGTGTACAGAAACCTCAAGGTATCTTCCTGCACAAGGTTATAGGCTGTAAATTACAAATTTATAGCCATGCTCTTCGTTGATGAATAAGTGCGCTCTCCAAAGTGTAGGAATGTAATATATCCAGCCACGGCCAAGTCCCAGAAACTTCGCCCTCATGGTGCCACACTCCTTTTGATCCTGAAGGTACTTTGAGGTAAGCAGAAATATTTTAACCGTAGTTTCCTCAAACTAAATGAATGCCAATCTTTATATATTTGTCAAATGTTAGTATGTAATGTCTTATGTAGACCTTGTGTACCTACAGTTCACTTACAGCTGCTGTGACCTGCGTTATTGGACTCCAGTACGGTCACATTTTAATACAATTACAGGTGAGATTCGGGATATTGTGATTTCTTTGCTTTATTTCCCCATTAGACATAATTTAATGTAAAATTATTACATTCTAATTGTTGTTATGGAGCTAACAGCATTTGATTATGTTTCAGGGTCACAAAGAGCGGCTATGGAACTGGTCCATATTTTCAGTGTTATTAATGAGTCTTGGTTTGTTACTTTGCTTCTTAGGTATGTATGGTTCCTTGAATTTACAGGGTTCTTAGTATAATAATAATAAGAATGACGATGATGATGATGATGATGATGATGATGATGATGATGATGATGATGTCATGATGATGATGATGAATTTCTTTTATGAATGTGTTTCTCAAAATTGGTTTTGCATTTTGAATTTGATACTAAAGAAAACGCGATTCTTGTATCTTTTTTACTTCAGGGATACCGCTTAACAAATCCCTTTACACAATCAGTTATTTGATGGTCACTACATCAACTGCTGGAATTACTTTTTGCATACTGTACACACTCGTAAGTCACATATCTCCTATTACTTTTATTTGTGAAAATTATCTTTAAACATTTCCTAACAGATCAAAATAATATAAACTATATGTGTTTTTACTTCTCGAATATTGCCTAGGTCGATGTTTACGATTGGAGATACTCGACTTGTGTTTTGGAGTGGATGGGAAAACACTCGTTGACTATTTTTATTCTTGTCACTTCAAACATAGTAGTGATAACGGCTCAAGGGTTTTACCTCAATGCTCCTCAGAATAACATTGTAAGTGTTGAAGTATTTTAACATTGTTTCCTTTTACAGTATTGGACTTACCGTCCTTTTTCTGTCGATTTGGACTTAGGTACATTGGATCATAACGCGCTTCGTGCATAAATAAGTGATGGATTCGATCCGACACTATACAGAAGCTGGAGATTGCTTTTACCATTCTGTTGTATCGAGTAAGTGTGTTGTGAAAATTTGGGGGTGTTATTTTCTAAATTTTCATGTAATTTTATTATCATAATTTTTATCATTATCTTTTCCAATTTGCACAAAGATCTTAAGGATAGAGTTTAGTCACCCTTGGTTGTTGACCAATCAACCTCCAGTAGCCTAACTAGTTCTTTCTTGTCAAGTATATTATAGAGTCCTACTGTTTTTTTTCTCCCCTTAAGTTGAGTCTTATTTTATTCTGTTGGGTGTGATTTTAACATATTAGTGTATATAACAATGATATTATTTATACGCTGGATTCATTTAGTGAATTAGAACATAAGTGAACGAGCAGGAAATTTGTGATCTTCTGTTTATTTTCTCATGTTATTGTCGTATGGAAATATTTCGTGTACTAAATTGTTTTTAGCATAACTTGCACGAATGTAGTTTACATATTATACAAATAAATGTCATCAGGAATTAATTTACAATTACTAGTTGCTCCGAACGAACATTATAATAAAAACAGGTGATACCAGGGTATAATGTGTTTATTCCTTTTCGATTCTCAAACCTTCAATGATTAAAGGCCCACAAGCCGTTGAAATGCTTATCATCAATTGCATTTTAGTAAGAATGTCATTGGATAACAGATGGTGTATTCTCGAGTTTGCTGGAATGTCAACAAGTTTGATGAATATATGTACCTATATGTATTTGTACAAATAAAAATAAAAGACTTTTATCTATAAAACTGGATTTTTTTAATACAAAAAAGTTAACATGAACTTAATTATGTCAAGCCAATGGTGGTGTAGTCAGGACGAGCAAGTACAGTGGATTAGATTATTTTTCTTTCTAAGCAATTACATATCTACTTTTTTTTTTTCTTTTAACACTGTTTGGATAGAGATATGGTGGTGGGGCTTGGACTTGTCCACTAAATAACATCAAACTAATTTAACTTGGACTGTGATTGAAGTTGTTCGACCTAGTTGTATTTGTCAAGTTGAGTCTCACTACACATGAAATTGGTCTCCATATACTCTTTTTAGCACCTAAGTTGATTTTTCTACGTTTTTTCCTCATTTTCTTTCTCCTGGAAATCGTTTTTTTTTTTCTTTTGGTGGGGGTACTCTTCCTCTTTCTCCATGATCCCAAATAATATAAACTTTCACTTTAATTTACCTTTGTGAACCAAACATACCCTAATGCTACGGCTATTCTTGTAAAAAGGGTTTAATGATGAATCAAAAATGTGGAAAGATGAAGTGGAATATTCTCTTCATAATTGGCAAACAGAGAAATCCAAAAGGAATCAACTCTTGTCTTCAATTATTGTTGCAAAACGCAAAATATAATAAATAAAGAAATTCAAGGCCTGAATTGTTATTATTAATTTTAAAATTCTTAATTACTAATTAAGCTCGCTGTATAGCCTAGAATTTGGAACCAAAACTCAGTCTATCAAAACAACAACAACAAAAACGTCATGTTGTGATGTAGTTACATTAATGTAGATTATCTATTTACTAATTTAAGATGATAAGCTCTACAATACGTATGTTTGCGTCCTTCTTCAATAAATGGAAAAGACTTGTAACTAATCTAGTTTGTCCTATTTATTTATAATTCGTCTTACATATGATTTGATCCTAAAAGATTTGATGTGGTAAGACACTGAGATAAGCTATCGGGGGTAAACATGTATGCTTCGAGACATGAGATGACAACCAAATAGTAACAAGTAACAGAAAGAAACTGCAATTGCCAGCAATGTTCTTATTATCAATAATTCGACCATGTTAGTAGCATGTTGGGCTTCTTCTTCCTCTTCTTTTTTTTTTTTTTTTTTGGGTTAACTTTATTTATTTTATTAATTATTTTTATTTTATTTTTGGAAATTTGATCTTTACAATCTCTCTTTGCACATGGATCTACCTTAGTAGTTTTCTATGCATAATTAAGTCATCCTCTAACATGACATCAATTGTGACTTGGCAATACACTATCCAAATTGAGGTGGCTCGTTAAGGTTTTTATTTCTTGCAATTTATTTTTACTATCTGAAACTTTAAAAATGCATCTGCTTTTCATACTTCCAATAATAAATCTTTACTTAAAAAATTCAAATTCAAACTCGGAAAACTACCAATTTTGATCTCTCTCTAATGTTTATTTATGTGATTTTCACAGATGTTTTTGTTTTTTGAAATTTCTCCTTAGATGGAGTTGTTTTCTTCCATGTGGAAGTTGTTTCTCCCCTTTGTGGTAATTTGCTGTGTTACTTTTATTTTTGTTCTTTAATCTTTTCAGATATATAGAGAGATGTGATTTTGGCCTTGTTTTGATTCATCACTAAATCTCTGAAAATTTAGCAAATCTCCGAAGAACATGGTGGGTGGTTCTTGTTTGGAGATATGGTTCTGGCCCATCGAACTTGATCAAGGCTATGTTTGGAAGATAACGAATCGGTGTAAAATGAGAGCTTTTAACTTAATCAGATGATTGACTAATCAAATTCTTTAATTGAGTTGTTTAGTAAAGAGATGTATATATGACTAGCTTACTTAAAAAAAAAAGAGGCAAATATAGGAGCTTTTATCCATATAGAGAATTCTATGATTTGGATTAAAGGACAATTTTATCCTTACCTTGCAAAAATTTATTTATCGATTAACTAATTTAACATATTTTTAGCATACAAAAGTAATTTTTATTCTAAATTATTGACAAAATTATTAATTAATTTACGTAAAAAAATGTTTACTACCAGTTTATTGATTAACTACTAGTAATACTTATTTATTTGAATGAATTAAACTTTAATATGTGCAAATTAGCAACTCTAGAAATTTATATAATTAATGCAAAACATGATTAGTTTTCTAAATTATTTATAATCATTCAATAAACACACCACATAAATATTTATTATTTATTAAAAAATCACTTGATAAAATGTGTCAATATCCTTATCTATTATTTTGCACAATCAAGTAACAATAATTATCAATTAGTCATCAAATATTTTTCAATTTATAAACTACTCATACAATCAGTTAATCATTAATTGTAAAACATGACCTCAATAAGTTTTGGTATCTGTTTAGATCATATTTGATATCCTGTTTGGGGTTTCCCAATTAACAAAAATATTAGTATATGAACTTATTCTATACTATTGATTAATAGTACAATATGCTGTACAAGATTAGTTTATCGTAAAAAAACGTCACTTCTTATGCAGCTACGAAACTCCATTTTTTAAATTAAATTTTAATACTTCACGTCTTCATTAAAGAAATCAGTAAAACATATAAATACCGTTGCTTCAAAACATTCATATTAAAGAATAGGAAATTCATTCACTTTCAATCGTTCCCTCACGGCAAAGGATGTTATAAGTACTAACGGGAAGAAATAAATAAGACCGTTACGCTTATTGCCTTTTTGGAAATTCAAAATGACAACTTACAACGGTTCCAGAGTGAACTTTCTATTTCTAGAAACGTCTCTAACACCCTCCACGTGGCAGCTTCTGCATGGCTCATGTCCAATTATTGTGTGTTAGTTTTTAATTTAAAGATTAATAAAGTGTTTTTTTTTTCCCTTAGAAAAGGAAATTTAAATAAAGTTGATTTACTCTCTTTTTTCTCTAATTACTCATTGAGATGGATTATACTAAAGAATCATTACCTGCACCAATATATTACAATGATTAATGAAAACGTATGATAAACTATACCTGATAAACCAACTCAGTGGATTTTTCCAATTTCAAGTAGTTAAACTGTTTGTGCATCAATTAATTTATACGAGTGGGACAGACAACCTTAATTTGTAACTCAAAAGAACAAAAAATGTATATGTAATGTACTATACATATTATGATATTAATACAAGCTAAGAGGCGGCCCGTTTGGCTATTTCCTAATAAGAGATAAAATTATGACCTGGATTTCCATTATTTCTCGAAACAATAAGATGAGAAGAAAAAATGGTCCTACCCAAATTTCATTTCATTTAATTTCTTTATCAAACGTCACAATGCCAGCTGTTTTCCATAATGCTTCTCAACAACAAGGCCCCACCTCACTTGATGAAGCTGCTCCTCAAAAACATCTAAATTACAGACTCAGCCCATACTAATGGGCCTAATGAGGCCCTGTAATGGCTCTTTAATTAATTCAGTACAGAGAATGTTTATATTGTATGTACTTATAATGCTCTTCGTTATTGGACATAATAATAGCTTATGCTTAATACATCCAAATCATCGAAGAATCAAAGAATATTATTTACTATATTCTCGAGCCACCCAATTCAAAGAGCTACTGGAACTTGGCTTTTTTTTTTTTTTCCTTTTTTTTGTTTCTTTTTTCTCTTTTGGACAAAAAAATAAAATAAAAATAAATATTAGTATATAAATTTGGAATCAAATAAATGTTGCATAGTTAGAAGTCTCAAGCCTAAATCAGGACGCATGTGGTTCGATTTCATAGTCTCCTTTTTCTCAGAATATGTATTTAAAAAATAAAAAGTTAGAATTGAAAAAATATAATAATAATAATAACGAAATATGCATGAGTACTTACAAATATGCACCTAATTACAGCCTACAAAGCACGTACTGGATGTGATAAATCAGAGAACAATATTGTTGGAGTTGCCACATTAAATAATTTATAGGTGGTGACCAGATGGGCTCTTTGCGCTGTTTTATATGTGAGGCGTTATTTAAAAATTGGATAATGATGAAACAAAAATGATACAAAGGACAGCATATTCTGACTATGATTCTACCTAATATTAAAGTAATTAAATTGTTGGAACAGATAAGCTTTCTGATATTGTTAATTGGTGTCAGTTTTTAATCGACATGCCAAAACATGCTTTCAAAAGTTTCTTGATATTGATTTCGAGTAATTAAAATTGCTTAGTTTTGATTAAAGGCATTTGTATTGTTGACATTTGTATTCATGTCAAGTTCTGTCCGAGTTTTAAGAATCAAGGCCGATGAGTAAGCCTTCAAATTATAAGTTTAATTTCGAACTTACCTAAAAAGCGATTTTGCTCTATTTAACTTGAAGCTTAAATTGGATTTCGAATGTCACTAATTTGATTTTTCACTTTCTCGACCTTCTTCAAGATAAATAATAATAAATAAATAAAAGGGAAAAAGAATTTACCTCCCAATCTATAGCCTTTTTTCATTTAACTCCTAAAATATAAATTTTTCGTTTTAAAAATATTCCTCATACGTATAATTTTTACAAATTACCCCTTATATTTTCTTTCGGCAAAAAAGTAATCAAAAAAACTGTTTAAGCGACAGAAAAAAAATTTTTTGTTTTAGGTTTTCAAAGGGTTGTCGATGTTGGTTTGAATTGAAATTTTGCTTGGTACTTAAAAAAAAAAAAGAGAAAGAGAGAGAAACTCAAGGGAATCTCTTAAAGTTAGAACGGAGTACAGAAAATTGGTGAAAAAATATACGATAAGATTAGGGTTCGGAGGGGTTATCGGATGGAGTTGAGATTTTTGCGTGGTGCTTCTAAAAACTGAGGGAAATCCAACGAAACCAACAGTAGTCGGAATTGAGCACTTAAAGTAGGTTCGACGGAGAAATCTTTCAGTTTTTTGAAGGGGAATCCAACGGAACCAACAGTATTCTGATTCTATGTTTTGGCCTTCGTTAATTCCGTTGGGATCCTTTCATTTTTTATAGTCTCCACGCAATATTTCATACTCATCCGACACCGATAACCCATCTAATACAAAATCGTACATTTATTCACTAACACCCAATACTCATGTTTCGGTTCGGATTTCGTCTGTTTCCATTAATTATTATTTGAATTTAAATGAGCTGTGATTACTAATAAATACGTAACCGTACTAGTAAGTAAGGTTAAATATACATTTTCACACAAATGCTTTGTTAGTAATGTTGTCAAATAAGAAAAGTTTGTCATTGTGTGCCCTTGAAACGGAACAAACGTGAAAAAACAAATAACACATTTATTAAGACATCATTTCATCTTCGGAGACTTAAAAGGCTGTGTTATGTTGTAGGTAAATATCATTTTCACCGGATTTTCAGTTCCTTTAAGCATTTGCAAAACCCAGAGAAGGAAAAATTTCACCAACTCCCAAGTCACGTGAGCTTGGAGGAAAAGGTAAAATTGAAAAAGTGTAAAGAGCATCCAAAGATATAGTAACTCTGTAATTTCTAGTACTAACACAAACACAACCCTAATTTTCCATTTTTCACTCGCAATAGAATAGAATAGAATAGATGGACATGGAAAAAGCAAAAAGAGAAAATATATTGTGGAAATAAAAAGGAAAAAGACATTGGACCGTTGGGCACTGCAATATGCAGTTGAGGTGTTTTGGCTGCAGTGGGACCCGCCCACAGTAAAGCCCACAGCGCAGCACACAAACAGATGATTACCCCTCACATGGTCTCGCTGTTCGCTGGGCCCCACTACCACACTCTCTCTCTGCTCCCTACTCATCTTATCGTTTTCCTTATTTCATTTTATATTTTGTACATATTTTAAAAGTTAATTAGATATTTGAATATTGCATTTGGATTTCAAATATCAATAATACGTGTTTTACATGTTTCTTTGAGAATTCGAAATTCAAGTACTTAACGAACATATTATTAACCTAATATTTACATTATATCTATACTATTTCAGATAAATTAAATATAATATAACAATACAATATTATTTATGTTTCAGATATAATTTCAAATTCATTGTAAAATGTAAATAATTTTTTATTTTGCAATAAATTATAAAAACTCTTATTATTTACAAATTATTCAATTCCCTATAATAATTTGAATAATATGATCGAGAACTCCAACTAATCTTATTCTAAACATACTTACATGAGTGATTATGAGTTCATTGATTGGATAATAATTTTCAAGAATTGTCTCATAATTTTGTTGGCACAATTTGTTTTGGAAAAAAAAAATCAAAGTGAACAATTATTTTTCATCTTCGATAGTTCAATTAAGTTTTCATTAATCTTGATTTATGATTACAATTAAATTAAAATTACTGTGAATTTTAATTTTTAGTTGATAATTAATTAACAATTAATAAATATTATTTGTTTTCGTAATACTTCATTTCAATTTCGATATACTTCAAATAACTTTTAAATTTTGTGATATTTTAACAAGATTTACAGATTTGTGATATTGTAGCTATGATATTTTCATGTGATTTATGAAATTTTGGTATGAGAAAAGAAACCTTCATAATCATGACAGGCATATTTACCTTAGAGTGTGGAACGTTGAATATTTATTTATTTTAAATTAAGAAATAAATACTTAATAAATAATTTGTTATAATTAAATATTATTAAATATAATATTATAATTTTATAAATAATTTGACATCAATAATACATTATCATGCTTTTAGAACATAATTGAAATAAGAAGAAAAAAAAAGTTTAAAAAAAGAAAAACATTTAAATATTTGGGCGTATATTAAATTCCAGAAATACCCCTATCTTATCCACTAAAGCCCAATTTCTTTTGCCCTCTCCCCCACCCTTAAAAAGCTTCACTCCCCCTGCCATAAACGCCACATTCACCTCAGCTGCAAACAAAACTCCATAGAAGAAAGAAAACAGTGTGAGAGAGCAAAAGAAACCCATCTTCATTCTAGAGAGAGAGAGCAAGCAAGCAAGCATGACAAAGGAAGTTAGCGAAGAGCCGGTTCACCAGGGCGGCAAGGACTACGTGGACCCACCGCCGGCTCCGTTCCTCGGCGTCGGCGAGCTCAAGCTATGGTCCTTCTACAGAGCCCTCATTGCCGAGTTCATCGCCACACTCCTCTTCCTCTACGTCACCGTCGCCACCGTCATCGGCCACAAGAAGCTCAACGGCGCCGACCAGTGCGACGGCGTCGGCCTCCTCGGCATCGCCTGGGCCTTCGGAGGCATGATCTTCATCCTCGTCTACTGCACCGCCGGAATCTCAGGTAACCCACAAAAATCATTTCGCTATTTTTTCTTCTTTTTTTTTTTTTTAATTTTAGCCGTTAATTCTGAGTTTCTTTTGTTTTAAATTTCAGGTGGGCACATTAACCCGGCGGTGACAATAGGCTTGTTCGTGGCCAGAAAGGTGTCGCTGATTAGGACTGTGGCGTACGTTGTGGCCCAGTGCTTGGGTGCCATCTGCGGCGTGGGCTTGGTGAAGGCCATCATGAAAACCCCCTACAACACCCTCGGCGGCGGCGCTAACTCCGTAGCCACTGGGTACAACACCGGCACAGCGCTGGGCGCTGAGATCATTGGTACCTTTGTGCTTGTTTACACTGTTTTCTCCGCCACCGACCCCAAGAGAAGCGCGCGTGACTCCCACGTCCCGGTAATTAACCACGCGCATCTGACCTCTGTTTTTATTTCTTTTTCTTCTTATTATTTATTTAAACTAAAATTTAATTTTCTACTATAGGTTTTGGCTCCACTACCCATCGGCTTTGCTGTGTTCATGGTTCACTTGGCCACCATCCCCATCACCGGAACCGGAATTAACCCGGCCCGGAGCTTCGGAGCTGCTGTTATCTACAACCAACAGAAAGCTTGGGATGACCAAGTAAGTTCCTTTTTTTTAAAAAACGTATAAACTAATTAGCTGGCATAATATGATTTGATAAATGAATTTGGAGGTAGCATTAAAAGTGTTTGATGAAATGTGGCAGTGGATATTCTGGGTTGGACCACTATTGGGGGCATTGGCCGCGGCTATATACCATCAGTTCATCTTGAGGGCTGGAGCTATTAAGGCGCTCGGATCATTCAGAAGCAACCCCACAAACTGAGAGCCACCATCATTATTGGGATATTTTTATGAATTCTTCTGTTTTTTATTTAGCTCTTGAACTTATTGTTGTTGGTTAATCTTTTGTTTTTCTCATTTTATTCGTGTGTAATGATTAGAATTTAGGTGAACTTTTTTTTTTTTTTTTCTTTTCTCTGTGTGAGTTTTGAATCTGGTGGTTGGATTTGGCTGTGTAATTTATTTGGGATGCGACAAAAAAAATAGTGCTGGTGGTGGTGTTTCCTTTCATTTTCTTCTCTCATATTTTTAAGTGATTGCTTTTCAAAATTCAAAATCTCCAAAATTTATTCGGTCTGAAATAAATTTAGGGTTAGATGATAATGTTGTTAAAGTGTCACGTAGTGGAGAGTATCATTTAAGTATAATTAATAAAAGTTATTGAGTTCTTAATCAATTCATTAAATACTTGAGTAGATGTGGAAGAAAGAACAAAAAAATAGATTACGTTATCCTTTCTTAAAAGATAAAAAAGGATTACTTTAATGGGCATCAAGATTTTGATGTGCTTCATGATATATTGTTAGTGTTCATAATTAGAAAGCAGTTACTATAAGCTACTTTTTATAATTAGGGAAAATTATACCAATTGATTTTGTATAAATAGTTGTATATATAAAAAAAGAATTACTTGAAATCCGTAAAAGAGGGTATAAGCATGCATCTGATGTTATCCAGGGCTGTTGGTGAGCAACCAAGTTTTGATTTTCCCAATAACCTAATTCTGGAAAGGTCCGTGAATATTTTTGGTGGGACGAGTTATATAGTAAAGCTTTTATCTACTTTTTGACTCCAAACAGCCAATTGAACCAAAGAGAGCAGAAATAAAAAGCAAGTGAAAGGGGGAAAAGAAAAGTAACCAAATAGGTTCAGGGCATAATACATATTTCCAGTCTGGAATGTAGCAATTTGGTGAGTCGATTATCATGTGATGTAACTATGTAAGTGGACAAGTGGTGTGTGTGGTCACATGAAAAGGGGAATGTCGATAATTATATTTCACGAGGGGTTGCGGTTTTGTAACGAGGGGAAGGTGGGACACAATATTTTTCTATTTTTAAATAGTTTTTATTTTAAATATGCGGAGAATTGATACGTGTATAAGAAAAAGTCATGTAAATTCCTAAAATTTAGGCTTGCTTACATTTAAAATTTATACCAGTATTTTTTTGTACATTGTATGGTGGCCAAAATGCATAAATATAACATATTTCAAAATGAATTGTATTTTTAGGTGGTTTGAATGTGGGTTGTGGATTTAAATAATTTCGCACATTTAATCTGCGAATATATGATTTTTGATTTTTTAAATGAATTTACATACTTAAGCATGCGAATTCTAATTTTCATTAAAAAAAATTAATTCAAGTTCGCATACTCAGTATGCGAATTGTAATTTTAAAAAAAATAATAATAATTTTAATTCAAATTCACATACTCAGTATGCGAATTCTAATTTTTATAAAAAAGAAATTATTCAACGTCGCATTATGAAAATACGAAATCATATTTTAAAAAAAATCAAAATAAGAAACCGCATTTTGAATATGCGAAATCAATTTTAAAAAAATAATAATAATTTAGAAAAAAATAATAATAATAAAAATAATAATAATATCTTCACGTGAAAGTGTATGATGCAAATGCCTAAATATTTCATGCAAACGTCTTTCAGTTCAAGTGTATGCGGAATTTTTTTTATTTTTATTCTTTTATAAATTCTATTTTCAATTCGTCGTCCATGTCTATGTTCATTCGAAACTCTCCAGATTCAAAGTTTGTTTTGTTTTCATCTTATTTCCTCTGCACACTCAAGAAATCATTCCCTCTCCACACTCAATAAATTTGTATCTGCTTTGCTCGTGACTGAAAATGCGATTTCAAAATAATTTTTCTTTAAAAAAAATTTACATTTCACATAATACAAAATTGAGTAAAAAAGTTGATTTTCACATACTGAGAATGCGATTTCAAGATTTAAAAAAAAAAAATTACAATTCGCATACTTAAGTATACGAAATTGAAAATCTTAATCTTTAAAGGAGTAAGAAAAATAGCAATCTCAGTCCACCAATTTAGTGATTAGTAGTGAAATAAAGATTTTGCAGAGTTGGAGAAGTTATTAGGGTGCGATTGGAAACCATTTTATCTTGTTTCGTTTCATTTCGCTAAATATCATGAAAAAAGTTTTGGCTAGTGAAATTAAAGATTTTTGGTAAAAATGTGATTGGATAAGAACATTTTTTTCGTGAACAAGTGATCAGAGAAGGATGATTTTTCATAAAGATTGTCCACGCGAAATCATTGCTCTGTTCAACGTTGTCCGGACAAGTAATATATCATTTGTTTAGGATGAAAATATGAAGGCTGGTTCACGA
This sequence comes from Phtheirospermum japonicum, assembly GCA_014905375.1. Lineage (NCBI taxonomy): Eukaryota > Viridiplantae > Streptophyta > Magnoliopsida > Lamiales > Orobanchaceae > Phtheirospermum > Phtheirospermum japonicum. The sequence goes on from BMAC01000178.1 coordinate 864,076, forward strand.
ATTGTTTTCACGTGTGAAGGACTACATCACAAACTGAAGCGTCTTAATCTGATTCATGTGGTGCAACTTATCGACTAAACATCTAATTAATACGACTAATTAAGTTAGTACAAACTAATTTCTATTAGTGTCATATACGCATGAGAACAGTTAACAATTGTTACAATCACAACTAATAGAATCCATCATCTTATAATACGCACGAGACGGAGATGACCAAACTACTGCACACACAATCAAACGTGTTTTCTGTTGGGGATATTAAATTTGGTAAAGTTATTTTTAGTAGTTTTGACCAAATATTCCAAATGTAGACGGGTCGTTAATTGTGTAAACGAACGTCAAATTATTAATCGACGTTTCGAGTAGACTATTGTGGTATATTTACTTTCACGAATCCATTTTTGGGTGAGAGAAAAGTCAACGACCGAGGTTGGACATCTGGAAGGTAATGAGGGTGAGGAATTTACCAAGTAGATAGGAAATGTCCGATATATGAATGTTATTCATTATTTTGTGGAAATCGAATTATTAGAGATTGTAGACCGCAAACTATTTAATTGCTTGGGCTTTAATTAGTTTGGGCCTTTTCTGGAAGCTTCTAAGTCTTTCTTACTGAGTAAGATAAGGAGATTGGTTTGTATTAGGAATCCTAATTCCTATAAATTTCCTACCTTGTTTAAGGGTCCCTCATATCTATAAATACAAACTCCCACATAGTGTAAAAATACTTTGGCATACATTAAAAATATGTTTCTAAGAGAGCTCTCGCATACATATCATAATCCTACCTGCCTCACGCATCATATAACTTGCAGTTAGGATTTTGCTCGGTTGTCTGCCCAATTCTCGTTCGCCAGGTTGACTGGATCGTCTGCTCCGTCCAGCTCCGTTCGTCGTTAAATCTTGGGAGATTCATTGCTATGAAACCGTGAGCACGTAGTACGGGGCAATAAGAATCTTAAGGAAAGAGTTCGCTCGCCTCGACGGTTAACTTTTCCTTTCATTTCGTTATTTAATTATATTATATGTTTATTATGTTTATATATAATATATTTGTTTGATTGCGTTAGATATGTTAGCTCGTTTATTTCCGAGATTATCGCAATATATTACTGTTTACCCAATATTTTCGCGCCCATTCGAACACAACCGCGCACCAACAGGCGTCGCTTTTAATTTTCGTGAACATGGTCTGTTTCATGGGTTGTTCTAGTTTCTCCAAGGCGATCGTGAAGATATCATCCGGCACGTCCTCCATTTCCTCGAAGAGCTCCAATGCATCTACGAGCGAAGTCGTACACTCAGCCATTTCATGGGTTATATTGTCGTTCGCGCGAATGTATGACTACATGGCACATACAACTGAAGGTTCTTGTGGTTTACAACGCCGAGATCCGGTCTGTGGAGTACTCTCACGAGGCCTGCGGGATGCGAGTGAGGGTGTCTCCCCATTTGTTTGCTGAGTCAAATTCCCGATCGGGTCAATATCATCCTCCACGTCGCAATCAAATTCTTTAGGACGAGGTTCATTGTAGAATAGGAGACCCTTATGACGCAACACCTCATCGGTAGGATTAGCCTGTTTACACACGTATACATTATTAGCAATGAAAACGGCAACTGTTGATAAATTTAAAGTAATGTTAAGAAGTTGGGAGATATTATCGATATCCAAAAGGCTCGTGATTCATCGGATCCAACGATCAGCCCATTTCTCTCATCCCAACCAAAAGCGGTGGCTGTAGTTAGGATCCGATGGTATTTTTTCCAACGTTGCTTCAGACGATCGCATTTGCCCTTCATCTGCGTTGCGGTATACGTATACGCTGGGAACTTTTCTTTCATCGTAACCATAAACGAAATCCATTGGGATTGCGTGAAATTGCTACCCGCAACATTAACTTTTTACGACCTCGTCGTACATGAGCATAATGAATGCCTTTTTATTTTCAAGCGGCCATTGGGCATCAACCCCAACACCAGAAGGTACAAACGTCTGTAAACTACTGCCCATCTAACACTATTTAACCAACACTACGCACGTCATGAAAATACAACTAAAGAAACACAACATCAAAATTGTACATATTTCTAATGGAACTCCAACCCATATATTAGGTCGTGTTTCTTCATTCAAACTTTGTTTCGGTAGTCATTTCTCATATAATGATCTATGTAGTTCTCGGCGGGTCAACAGTTATGGACCAAATATGATACGATCCAAACGCCAGCAGAGTTGTTTAGGCCCAAACGAGTTGTGAGAGTCCAAAGGGATGATTTGTAATCGGACGATTTTGACATGTTACGTTTTTAGTAGATGCCAATAGTATATTAAAAGATAAACAATTGAGAGTTTTTCTATTTAATAAAAAAATAAAACACTTGATTTTATACACCTAAATCCTAATGTGTACTGGTCCCAGATATATTATAAAGATTATCATAATTTAAAACTGTGAACTATCTACAATGATAATATCATTTACAAGATATTTTACAAAAACTTGCGTGAGATTGTCTAACGATAACATGATAAAAATATTTTTTGAATTAATTTTTTCCTACTTTTTTTTACACATATAAAAAGTAATCCCTCCGTTTTAAAATAAGTGTCGTTTTAGAAATTTAATTTTATTACAAATTAAGTGTCGTTTTAGAACCTTTTGCCACTTTATTTCAATTTTATCCCCGCTTATTTTAAGAAATACAAACAAGTTTATGATAATAGAATAACTAAAGGGAAAGAATACAAGTAATTATATTATTAATTGATTGAGGATGTATTAGTCAAATATTATGTTCCTTAATTTTGAAAAAAAAACTATAAAACGACACTTATTAAGAAGTAGGGAAAGTATTATTTTTAATTAAAAATATCAATATTACTTAAAACAAACAATATTTATGTCTAAGTGTTCTTCTCCATATATAAATGTTCCACATGCAAAAGAGTGACTTTGTCAGATTAAAGGGGACATATCTTTCAACTTTTAATTTCTTCCTAAATAAAAATCTCAAATAAGTAACAAATTGTTTCCTCAAGAAAATTTGATGATATGAAATAGATGAGGGCATCAAAGATTTGGCATCAGTTAACCATCGCCATCAACCGAAACTTTGTACATATGAATCCCTCCAATTTCTTGCAAAATCTACTACACTTTCATTTCTTTCTTTTTGATACTACAATTCTTGTTCAGACAAGCGATGACAATTATGCCTTACTCATGTTTGTGTATGTAAGAAGAATACAAAATTAGATTTTTTTTTTAAAAAAAAAAATCTTCTCCAAAGAAAAATCAGTTGAGGGATCATGAGCATCACTAGTAAGAGTATCTTCCTTGAAGAAACATATGATGAATTAGACTCTTTTACCCCTATCAAAGATCGAATGGACAAGACAATTCCTCATAGCAATGGTGATGATGAAAATGATTGCAAGTTCAAGAAAAGAGTCGAAAAAAGGGATCAATCGAATAATCTAGAGGCCGAGAGGAAGAGAAGAAAGAAGCTTAATGATCGGCTATATTCGCTTCGAGCCTTGGTACCTAATATTACCAAGGTAAAATATTAAGTACCATATCACATATTTGAATGGCATAGAAATTTAGCTAGCTAGAATTTTTAATTATGAGCATTATCTTTCTAATTTAATTTCTTGAAATGAATTTGTATTGTGTTGCAGTTAGACAGAGGCGCAATTCTTGGAGACGCGATCCACCATATTAAGGAGTTGCAGAGACAAGTAAAGGATTTGCAAACCGAGCTCGAACAAGATTCAGATAATGATGAGGATACTATGACAATAGTACAAAACCGTACCGATCATAACTGGATGAAAAATGGCAGCCCTAAACGCGAAAACGGAAGCTTTTTGATTGATTTTGACAACGAACCATTTGGTAATGGTGGCGTTAATGTGTTGGGACAAAACAATGAAGTAGAAAATGAAGCGCGACAAATGGAGGTAACAAAAAGTTCAGAATTTGAGAATTTATATAAAGTTACTGTTTATGTGAATTAACTAACAAGAATTAATGAACATATAATTGGAAAATATGTGTAGCCACAAGTGAAAGTTATTCAAATAGATGGGAGTGAGTTATTTGTGAAGGTATTTTGTGAGCACAAGCTTGGTGGGTTTGTGAGGATTTTGGAGGCAATGAATTCAATGGGCTTTCAAGTAAACAATGTGAATGCAACAAGACACAGATGCCTGGTTTCAAATATCTTCAGAGCAGAGGTAACTAAATGTACAGCCCATGCTTTCTTCTTCTTCTTCTTTTCTAAACATATCATATAAAGACTTTTTCACATTTTGAATAATAGTTTCAACGGAAGGATATTCATAGTTTTCAAACGGCAATAAAGTATCATAATAACTATTAAGATAAAATTCTAAACCACTTTCTCTATTATTAGGATCTAATAATGTAGCAACTAAAAATATACTTGGAATGGAATGAAAATACTTCAACCATTTTCGTTTCATAGAAATAACACATTCTTCCAATCGTTCATTTTTCATGCACTCCTTAAAGACGAATGCAATTTTAACACAATTTTCAACAACAAGGTGAGAAGTAGGATAATAAACACCAGAAAATAAATTAGTAGCATCATTAAACACCTTTAAAACTTTTTTCAAATAATTACACGTAGACCATTGGTTTGTATATAACATAATTTCGGTTTCTTGTTGGGCAAAAAACGAACACAAAACCTCTCTATACGAATATGTATCTTTCAATAATTTATATGTAGAGTTCCAACGAGTAGGCACATCGGTTGAAAAAATTTTAGGTTCAAACCCGTTTTCCATACAAAATCTTGCCCATTTTCGTTGCAAAGATTTATTTATAGGAGTGAAAAAACAACAAAAAAAAAAAAGAAGAAAAAAAAAAGCGGATAAACTGCAGGTTAACCGCCGT
>BMAC01000178.1:870429-923559 GCA_014905375.1 Phtheirospermum japonicum
TTTTTTTTTTTTTTTTCTCTTAGTTTATGTTTGAAGTTTTGGACCAAACCGGCCGGTTTCGAGTCGAACCGGCGGTTTGAATCAACGGTCACTTGATCTCGACCGTTGATCATCAACAGTCACAAGATCAAGACCGTTGATTTCAAACGGCTCGCTGACGACACAGTCGATCGACTGAATTTTATTTTTTTAATAACCGCCGGTTTACAGTTTGGGGTATGGGGAAATCGGAACCGGCCCGCCTTAACGACGGTTGCGGTTCCGATTTTAACCGTGGTCAACGGTTTTAGCAGCCGTTGACCGCCGGTTCAAACCGGCGGTTGGCGCGGTTCGCCCGAACCGGTGAACACGTCTAATGTCTAACATTTCATTCGTCCACAAAAATCAGGTGTCATCATTTCCATAATATAAGCACAGAGAGGAGAATTTTTTTATTTTTTTTGCTAAGCCCAACCCAATATGACAAAGGGAACTTATATGGTGCCTTCACGACACCATTCCTCAATTGATGGGAACCAGATTAATGGGATTATAAATTTAGACTTTTCATATTAAGAAATCAACGCTTGTAAATGCAGGAAGGGTGTATGGTGCCGTGAAAGTACTGTAGTCATTTCCTATGACAAAATTGCATGAAATAATAATAATAGTAGTAGTTGGTTGTAGTAGTAATAAGTAGCTCTATTGTGGCATTTTCATAATAAAATTTAAAAAAACCTTTAAAAATCTTCATTTTTTTCTCGTTACAACATGGTTACAGAAAAGGGACTGTGAAACATTCCAGGCTGATCATATCAGAGAGTCGTTGCTTGATTTAGAGCGAAATCCGTAAAAGACTTAAGCGAGGCGTTGATATCAATATTAAAGGCTTCAAAAGACTGGCAATGTATAGCAGAGGCCAACTGAATTTCTTCTATATTGGCAACTCATGTTGTTCCCTCAATTGTGTAAAAACTATTGATCATCGTCTTGTGTAATATCGTCCCTTTTTTTTCTTTTTTCTTTTTTTTTGATTTATACGGATATGAATGCAAAAACATGAACCATAATGAATAAATTTCTTCATATGAGTAATGTTTTTGTTGATTTAGACAAATTCACTTTTTTCATTAATATGTTACCAAAAAAGAAAAAAAGGATTACCTGTATATATTAGGGGTGTGCAAAACTAGCCCGAACTGGATTGGAAAAACCCAGATTGGATCGGTGATAATCCGATCCGGTCTACGGTCCATAAAAATTGGACTTTTCGGGTTCCGATCCGATCCAAATCCGTAATTTTCCGGTTCGAATCGAAATTGGACTGGCTTTCCTTTTTTTTATTTTTAACTTTTATTCATTTGTCATTTTTAAAGAAAGAATGTTGTTAGTTGTTTATATTGTCCATATAAATCAAGAGAATGAGTTATTTGTAATTTTATACTATAGTGTAATTGATTATTTAATTAAAAAATCTTTCCTTACTACATAAGTTTACGATACTATTGTTTATAATTATATTAAAACATTAATAGTAATACTAATAAATATGTTTGTTACCATTTACTATTAGATTATATTAATTTGAAACATCCCATAATTTTTAAAATCAAATTACATAAAACTAGTTTGTTTAAAAAAAATCAAAAATAAAAATCAAAAATCGGTCCAAACCGGTTTTGACTGGACCGGAACTCTGGTCCAAGAGTTTCTAAAATTCTGATCTACCGGTCCGGTCTGGACCGGTTGCACACCCCTAGTATATATTATATTATAAAATAATATTGTATTAAGGTAAATATAAAATAACTTAAGATACAAATTGAAAAATGATACATTTTAAGTTAAAAGTGATACTTTTCAAAAAGAACTTGATGATTATTATAAGATGCAAATCAAATCTTAAAGTCCTAATTAATACTTATAAGAAAAAGAAAAAGACGTGACTTCTTATTTAAGACGTGCAGTAACATTTTTAGAGTCAAGAGTGATAGTATTAAATGAAAACGTGATTATATTACTTTTGGACAGCACTCTTGTTAAGTCGAACTAATAGATCACTCGTTAGGCCAAAATTTTATATTAATACATTATAGTAAAAAATCAATACATTATAGTAACCATACATCATAGTATAAAAACCAATTGACCATAGCACGGGTCAGGAATTTATAAAAAATCAATACTTTCAAATATAAAAACCAATACATTATACTATCGGGTCAGATGGCCTAACGGGTCATGACCCTTCAATATAGCCTAACACAAGTGTTTGCCATTATTTTTAGTTAAATGCTTGATTAATATATAAAGTAACATTTTTAGTGTAAAAGTCACACTTTATAATTAAAATGACAATATTAATAGAAAATGTAAATCTGTCACATCTACGATTCGTGTGATGGTCACACATGAGATTATTTGAGGCAAATTATATCATGCACTCACTTTAATATCTTATGTGATGAATATGTATGTTTTGTGAGATGGATATAAATGTTATGTGTAATAAATTGATGAATATTGAGAAAATTAAAAATTATGTTTCATGTATGATGAATATGATTGAATATAGTTTTTATTTATTTGATAAATATGAATGTTATATTTCAATGAATATCTATATTTGTATAGATTATAAGTGCGTTTTATTTAGTTCTCTTGCCCTTCAAGTACAATCTAGTTGTAGATTAGTTTTCAGTCGGGATCTAGGGACAATAATAACAGGGTCAATTTCTATATAAACCATTAGTGAAATGTTTTTTCTCAAATAGGCAATTGAAATCTCAACTTCCCATTTAATCAAAAAAATTATATAAGAGTACAAAATTACCCTTTATAACTATTTTATTTTGTTATTCCAAAATTCAGAACTACCCGTGTAAAATTCAGAACTACTCATGTACATTCAGAAATACTCGTGTAAATTCATAACAACTCGTGTAAATTCAAAACTATTCGAGTAAATTTAAGAACTACTCATGTAAATTCAGAACTACTCGTGTAAAATTCAGAATTATTCTTCAAAGATTAAGAACTACTCATGTAAATTTCAGAACTACTCATGTCAATTCAGAACTATTCCATTCAACTTCAAAAAATTCAGAACTACTCGTTTAAATTTTAAAACTATTATTCAAAATTTTAGAACTACTCGTCTAGTGGAGTTTGAAAACTCATTAAAATATGGAAAATTACATACTATTTCACATAAGTTTTGGGAAATTACATACTACTTTGCATAATTGGTGGGGAATTACATATTACATCATGAAATTGTATATTCACTTTCATCACCTCAAAAGCAATTGAGGCAAAATATCTTCACCAAAGAAAAATTACAAAATAAAAAAATCGCCGCCTTCGAGGGCGTCGCCAACCACCCGCCGCAGACGGGAGGCTTTCCTCAGCCTGTTCCGCCGCCACAACCGCCGTACGGCACTTTCCAGGGCGTCGCCAACCACCCGCTTTCCTCAGCATGTTCCGCCTGTGCACCCCGCCGGCGTCGTGAATCACGAAATGGGACTTCGGGCCTAGCAGCCTCACTTGGTAGGCCACCCACTCACGCATTCTCTGCGGGCTCAAGTTTTCGTACAGGGACGACCTACAGTACAGGTAATCGCATTTGGACCGGAACGTGAATCGGCTCGTGAAATTGGCCTCCAGGGCCATGATGGTGTCGGTGGTTTTGCGTTCGCGGTCGCTGCCACCATTGGTGGAGGCCTCGAAGAGCAACTGGCCGCCGGCGTCGGCGGGACAACGACAACGGTGTAGAAACGACCGTAGCCCCAATCGGGGAGGATTTTGTGGCCGGGGGCGGAGATTGGGTTGAGGGAGTCGTTGATTGGTACCCAGCGACACTGGTAGGGTTAGTTTATATAAGAGTTCTTAAAAGATGTGGGGTTAGTTTTGACAATTTAAATGTATTTATTGATTAAATAGGAAGTCTTTAGGTTATATGGGAATAAAAAAAAGTCATTGAACTATTTGAGAATTGTCAATTATATTTTAGCAGTGAAACGGAATTTTTCAATAATAATAATAATAATAATAATAAGGTTTAGAAAGAGAGATAATCATTACTTACCACAATTTCGTTGGCCCAAGTTACTAATTTTAGAGGAAGAATCTGAAACCCGGCCCAACCATAGAAGACATGATCTTTTACGGGACCACGCAACAATCATTAATTATTTTACTAATTAGTATTATTATCCTTCAATTTTCAAGTGTTTCACCTTAAAAGAATGATGAAGATTATGTTGCAGATGAAATTTAGAGAGCAGGTTCCTTTTTTTTAATCCTTGTATTTAATTATTATTATTTATTTGTAACGTTTGATCTATGATTGGTCATATTTGATGAGAATCTATTTTATTATGTTCTTCCTTGACTATTTTGATGTTGATATTTGTTCTGCATACGGCTAATGGCAGATAATGACTCTGACTATTTCTGTTGTCCTTTATTCTGGTTTTTCAATCTATCGCGCTCTTCTTCAGCTTCATATCATGACATTTGTAGTAACTTGCGTTATTATATTGTGTGTTCTTTGTTTCAATAAGTAGGTTAAATTAGATTTTCATGTTTCTAAATGATATGGTTTTTGGTGTCATGTAATGTTTATTCACGTGTATTCTGTCTTTCTAGTCTAATTTATTTTTAAGGTTTACTTATTAGCATATCACTAATTTAATTTATACTTTTATTTCCCATTAAAAAGAGTTACTGCCTCAATGCCGTCTCTTTTAAACCTTGTAGGTTAAATCTACCACCTAATATCACCCCTATATAATAAATGCAAATCCTCCTAACTTATGTGTCTATTTTGTATATTTTGTTTGCCAAATAAAAAATTATAGTGCTTCGTTTGCTTATGTGTCATCCGAGCCTAATATTTATCTAATTTAATACTTTTCTTTTTATTGTATCTTACCTAATTTAATTATTTTATTATATTTTTCCTTATTCAATACTTTCCTTTGATTCTCTTAATATAAAAATATAAATAAGTCATATATAATTAGTAGATAAGATCTAAATTAGTTATTTTAATTAAAAAAACTAAATATAAAATAATTCTAATTAAAATAAAAACTTTATTAAAAAATAATTAAATAAATTTTATTGATAATAGAACTTAAAATGATTTTAATTTTGAAGTTTCAAATATTCTTTATAGGTAAGATACGGGTTATTTATAATAATATAAGTATGTAACTAAATATTAGTAATGTATTCAATTTAAACATAGAAATATTAAATTATATCTAATAATTAATAAACATTGATTAGATATTAGTACAATACGACACGGGTTGAAAGTATGACATCTTTTGAATGTTCCAAAGTATGTAACTAATAATTATTAACAAATTTATTCTAAATATTAATATATAAAATGATTTAATAATAAATAATTAATAAAATAGATATTAGGCACGGGTTTAGAATGTGACGCCTTTTGAATTTTTGTAAGTATGTAACTAAGATTATTAATGAATTTAATTTAAACATCAAATACAAAATTATTTAATATTTATAATAATTAATAAAAAGATTATACATATACAAGGCACGGGTTGAAAATACATTATTTTGATTTTTAATCTTAGATTTAAAATTCAGTAATTATCACAAATATTTTTTATATTTTATCTTTTGATAAGCCCCGTGTAATACACAGGTGTTAAACTAGTAATATTCTTATTGCGCAATTTTTTTCTATCCGGGTAATGTGGTGGTTTTAAATTGGAAGAATTACAAGAAAAACTAATTTAATCTTTTCTTTTACACTTTTACGATGAGTTATAAAGTTTTTACAATTATACTAAATTTTTTATTATTTTAATTAAGTTTCGTATACGGTTATGAATGAAAGAAAGAAGGGAGTAATCCTCTTTTCGACTCTTACTCTCCCATTCTAATTGACTTTATTCATAATAAATTTTTTATCTACTCGTAGTATACAAAATAAAACTTTTATCTCATGTGATACAATTTTTAGTAGCAATATACAAAATAAAACTTTTATCTCATGTGAAACAATTTTTAGTAGCAATATACAAAATAAAACTTTTATCTCATGTGAAACAATTTTTAGTAGCAATATACAAAATAAAACTTTTATCTCCCATTTGGATTACCATATACAAAATAAAACTTTTATCAACTTTTATCTTATGTGATACAATTTTTAGTCGCAATATACAAAATAAAACTTTTATCTCCTCTAAAACTATTTTCACGTCGTATTTGGGTTAATATACAATATATAAAATAAGATTTTTATCTCCTCTCTTTTTCAAGTCGCATTTGGGTTGTTATATAGTTTCAAATTAATTGAAATATACAAAATAAGACTTTATCTCCTCAAAGTTAATTCAATATTTTAGTCACAGTATACAAAATAAAACTTTTATCTCCTCTAAGACTTTTTTTCAATTCGCATTTGGGTTGATATACAATATACAAAAAAAAAAATAAAAAAATCAAGTTGCATTTGGGTTGATATATAGTTTCAAATTAATTGAAAATTACGAAATAAAACTTTTATCTCCTCAAACTCAATTCAATTCTCAGTATTTGAGTTGATATAGAATGTTAATTTTAGTTGATATAGATATATAGTTTCATATTAATTGAAATATACAAAATAAAATTTTTATATTCTCAAACTATTTTTCAATTTGTAGTATTTTGATTGATATAGAATGTTAATTTTAGTTGATATATCTCTTCCGATTAAAAATATATAAAATACCTTTTCAAAGTAGTAGTATTTGGGTTGATATATACTTACATATATTAATTAATTATTTTTAGTCGCTAACTTTTATCTCCTCTACAACTTTTTTCAAGGGTTCATATACAATATACAAAATAAAATTTTTATCTTCTCAAACTTTTTTCAAGTCGCATTTGAGTTGATATATAGTTTCAAATTAATTGAAATATACAAAATAAAACTTTTATCTCCTCAAACTTATTTTCAAGTCGCATTTGAGTTGATATATAGTCTCAAATTAATTGAAATATACGAAATAAAACTTTTATCTCCTCAAACTTATTTCAATTTCCAGTATTTGGGTTGATATAGAATGTTAATTTTAGTTGATATTATATAAATTAATTTAAATATACAAAATAAAACTTTTATATCCACAAACTCTTTTTCAATTCGTAGTATTTGATTTTATATAGAATGTTAATTTTATTTGATATATCTTAATTGAAATATACAAAATAAAACTTTTATATTCACAAACTCTTTTTCAATTCGTAGTATTTGAGTTGATATAGAATGTTAATTTTAGTTGATATATCTTTTTCGGTACCTTTTCTAGTAGTAGTATTTGGGTTGATATATACTACAATTGTTTTACAACTATTTTTCATTGAGTTCAATCCAATTAATTAATTTAGTTGCACGAAGAATTTGGGTTGATAATCTCGAAACTCTTTTCAAGTAGGAGTTGGATTGATATATAACTCGAAGGGTAGATACAACAATTTGTTTTAGAACTATTTTTAAGCTCAGAATTTGAGAGTTGATAGCGTTGGGTTAACTCTTCACATGTAGCAGTTTTTCAAGTAGTATTTGAGTTGATATATAAATCAAAGGGTTTCTCTATCACGTGGGAAAATTGATTTAGAATTGAGGAGACAGTTTGTTGGTTTCTCTCGTATTTATGATAAAAAATCTCGTGGATAATGTATTTTTAAATTAATTTTGTTGTCATCGTAAAATTAATTTTCCTACTTTAAAACTAGGTAGTTATTTAAATTACCCTTTTAAATTTATTTGAATTTAGTTGGCCCAAGTTGCTAATTATAGCGGAAGAATCTGAATCCCGGCCCAACCATCATCAACATGATTGTGTGTGTGGCCATGCAATCATTAATTAGACTCCAAGTCCAAGCCCAACAAGAAAAGAAGAAAAAAGCGCGTGTGCAAGGAATTAAGTTTGTGTTTTGATAAATATGGAAAGAAAATATCATATTATATTCATTGTCATATTCTAGATTGTATTTAAAACCGGGAGTCTTTATTTCCTCATGTGCCCTCAAATTGTAGGGGAGAAAAAGAGGGTACATTTACAACCATCAGATCAATTTTAGATTATTTTAGATTAAGAGATCTATAATTATAAATACAGCAGATCAATTTTATTTTAGATTTTTTTAATTAAAAGATCTATGGTTATAAATGCAGGGTGGGACACATTTTGCCAAACTATATTCAAACTTATACATCGATTTTTCTCTTATTTTTGTCTTCCAAACTCATTCCAAAAGTTGAATAAGACGCAAGAAAGTGTTATACAATATCCAAATAATTCATTCGAATCTGTGCAGGTTTGAGAGGTTTTTTGTTTGGTTTGTTTTTAATAATTAAAAAGACTGGCCTGCTTCTACGGGCCACAGGCTGGTGATTTCCCAGCTCGTGGAGAATTGGGCCCAGCCCGCTTTTTGCCCTGTTATAGGGAAGCCCGGTCTTTGAAATTGATTGCTGTCAATTTTCTATTCTATTTCTGCTGGTGAGAATATTTGCTCTCATGCATACTAATATTTTTTTTGGTTTTTCATATTTTGTGTAAATTTTTGTTGTTGCTTAATTTGTTTTCAAGCAAAGAACCTCAGTTTTCACGTGAAGATGTGTTAGATATTATTGATATCCATCAGGTTAAATTGTTCGGATTGACAAATTTTTTTGTTTAGAAATTACTGCTCCTTACATCTCTTGGGAGTAAAGAAAACTATATATGTAATGTAACATTATTGATGATACATATAATAATAAACACGAAATATCTTATATTAATTGATTTTCAGTGCATTCAAGTTTTATTGATCAGTAGTTACTAATTTAAGTTGTAAAATGAACAAATTGTCAGGAAGCTCGAAAAATGTGAAGAAAATATATTTTGAAAAATGAAGAATAGAACTTGAATTATATTTCTTATTTGCTTGTTATGATTTTAATATATAAACATTACATCATGCATTTCTATTTATAATACATGAAAAAACATGACTCTTCAATTATAAAACATGACTCTTAAAGTAAACATGTCTCTTAAACTAAATGAAATGACTCTTGAAGTATGAGACATGTCTCTTAAACAATATGACATGTCTCTTCAACTAAATGACTTTTGGAATATATTTATAATTTAATTAATTTGGTTTACACCAACATTGCCTCCCGTAAATCAAATTTGCTTCGTACTCCCAAAGCTTCAACATTTCTTGAGAAAATGGGTCCTCCAAGTGGTTTTGCAAAAATATCGGCCAATTGCTCGTCACTTCGACAATGATTCAGATTTAATTCTCCTTCATTGACAATCTCTCTCAAGAAGTAAAATCTTAACCGTATATGTTTCGTTTTTCCATGCAAAACAGGATCTCGTGAAACAGAAATGGCTGAACTATTATCACAAAATATAACAGTTGGATCATTTTGCTTGAACTTAAGTTTTTCCAAAATTCCTCTTAGCCACAAAGTTTGACATCCAGCCAAAGATGCTGCTATATATTCCGCTTCAGTAGTAGAAAGTGCCACGATAGATTGCTTTTTCGATGACCATGAGATTGCTCCGCTTCCCAAATTAAACACATAACCCGAAGTACTTCTAGAATCATCAATACTTCCTCCAAGGTCACTATCGGTATAACCGATGAGTTTCACAGGTGCACGAGCATCATAAAAAATACCATAGTCAATAGTACCTTTAACATAACGAAGAATTTTTTTTGCTGCCTCCCAATGATTTGAATACGGTTTCTCCATAAACCTACTAATCAAACTTACAGCGAACATAATGTCAGGCCTCGTTGCTATAAGATACATCAAGTTACCAACAAGACTTCGAAATATGGTTGTGTCAACAAGCCTTCCTTCACCTTGTTTGCTTAGCTTTAAACCAGTAATGCATGGGGTTGCAACAGGATTCGCATTCTTCATTTTGAATTTTTTTCAAAATCTCATGTGCATATTTCTCTTGTGAGATAAAGATTCCTTCATTTGTTTGTTGAACATTGATTCCCAAGAAATGATGTAATTTTCCCAAATCAGTCATCTCGAATTCATCCATCATCGATTTCTTGAAATCAATAACCATTTCCAAATCATTTCCAGTAAGAATAAGATCATCAACATACAAACTCATCATCATAAAACCACCAATATAATTTCTTTTTATGTAAAGTGTGTGCTCGTATGGACATCTTTCAAATCTAAATTTCAAGAGGTACTCATTAATACGTCCATACCATGCACGAGGCGATTGTTTCAACCCATACAACGCCTTCTTGAGTTTGTAGACTTTATCTTCTTCTCCTTGTTTTACGAATCCCGGTGGTTGTTCAATGTATATTTCTTCTTGAAGAAAACCATTCAAGAAAGCTGATTTGACGTCCATTTGAAATAACGTCCATCCATTTTGAGCAGCAAGAGAGATAATCAATCGAAGAGTATCAAGTCGAGAGACGGGAGCAAATACCTCATTGAAGTCTTCACCTTCTTTTTGTTTGTAACCTTTTGCTACCAATCTTGCTTTGTATTTATTTATTGAACCATTTAGGTTGGTCTTCATTTTGAACACCCATTTCACGCCAATTGGTGTTTTGTTTGAAGGCAAAAACATGAGCTCCCACGTATCATTTTTCTCAATAGACTTGATTTCTTCATTCATAGCCTCAGTCCACTTTTACTTTTGTGAGGCTTCTTCGTATGAGATTGGATCTTCTCCCGCAAAGAATGCAAAATACACATAATCACCAGCATTCACCTCTCTAGTTTCATTGTAAATATCTATCAAACTTCTCGTTTTTCTTGGTATTGACTCCGGGGAATTTTGATAAGGCTCAACAACTTCCACATTTTCACATTGCAAAGGTTGAACTTCATCGCCTTCAACCCCAAGAATTGTCTGATTTGATATCCCGGAAAAATCTGAAAAATCATAATACGCCTTTTCATCAAAGCGCACATCTCTGCTGATCACGACTTTCTTTGACATTGGATTGTAGAGTTTGAATGCTTTAGTTTTCTGGCTATAGCCGATGAAAATGCATTTTTCGAATTTATCATCAAGCTTCGATCTCAATGCATTTGGAACATGTGAGTATGCAAGACAACCAAATGTTCTCAAGTGACTAACATTCGGTTTCTTGCCATACCAAATCTCGTTTGGAGTTAAATTCTCCAATTTCTTCGTTGGTGACCTATTTATCAAATAAACAGCACAAGACACGGCTTCGACCCAAAACTCCAATGGTACATTTTTTTTCTTCAACATGCATCGAACCATTTCCATGATTGTTCGATTCTTGCGCTCGGCGATACCATTTTGCTGCGGCGTATAACGAGCAGTTAATTCATGTCTGATCCCATAGTTTTTGCAAAATTCTTCAAATAATGAGGATACATATTCTCCTCCTCGATCACTTCGTAAATTCTTTATTTGAAAGCCAGACGATTTCTCAACTTGAAGTTTAAACTCTTTGAAACATGAAAGAGTTTGGGATTTTTCTTTCACAATAAAGACCCAACTTTTTCTTGTATAATCATCGATGAACAACAAGAAATATCTACCTCCTCCAAGCGATGGAACTTGCATAGGACCACAAAGATCGGTGTGCACTAACTCCAAAGCTGATTGCGATTGCCACTTTGATTTAGATGGGAAAGATTCACGGTGTTGTTTTCCCAACTGACATTCTTCACACACTTCATCGATCACATCGATTTTCGGCAAACCTTGAACCATGCACCTCTTTGACAACTCCTTTAAACTTCGATAATTTAGGTGCCCGAATCTTTCATGCCACAACTTCGAGACTTGATCTTCAAAAGTGAGATAACAGGTGACATTCACGACATCAAGTTTGATAGGAAACAAATTGTTCGATCCCAACTTGATATTCGCAACATGATGGTTTTTATATTTCATGATACACATATCTTCAGCAAAATGAATATCAAAGTCTTTTCTCAATAAATGCCCGACGCTTAATAAATTATTATGCAATCCAGGGACATAGAACACTTCTGACATTTTCTCAATTTTTTCGTTCTTCGTCTTGAAAGATATTTCTCCAACACCTTGGATTTTGTATGACTTGGCATCTCCAATAGTCACTTGGCCATGACTCGCCTCTTCAAGTGTTGAGAACAAATCTTTGTTTCCAGTCATATGTCGACTTACACCACTATCAAAGTACCAAGTATTCTTGACATTTCCATCAGAAGCAATCAATAAAGTTTCAGAAGTTTCAACTTCATTTTGATGTAGAAACCCTGTCTCGTGTTTTTTCTCCGGATATTTCTCCCAACAATTATATATTTTGTGACCAGGTTTATGGCAGTGATCACACTCAATTAAGATTTCCTACCTTTGTAGGTACCTCGGCCTCCGCCTCTTTGATTATTTTGGAAAGATTGTCTCTCCATCTTTTAAGACTCATCGTTTCGTTTTTCTTGTATTTGTTGGTCGTACGAATGTCTACCACCACTTCTTTGATTACAACCTCTTCCTTGACCACGATAAAATTCACGGCCTCCCGTAGAATAGAATTGGGATTTTAAGGCTTGATCTTGCGTATAATTAATTTGAGGATTTCGTTGAATAATTCTAACCTCTTGAGCCTCCAATCTTCCTTGTAAGCCTTCTATGGATATTGAGGTTATATCTTGTGACTCCTCAATAGCCACAACAATGTGGTCAAACTTACTTGGCATACTTCGTAAGATTTTTTTCAACCACTCTTTGAGCTTCTAGGACTTCGTCATTTGTTTAGACACAGAAGTCACTCGGGTGAAATATTACGAGATCTTCTCATTGTCACGCATCTCTAACTTCTCGAATTCTGCTCGTAGAGATTGTAGACGAACTTTCTTAACTTGATCTTGTCCAGAATAGGTTGTCTCCAACACCCTCCATGCATCTTGAGCACTTGCAACTTTCGAAATTCTTTCATAAACATGAATTTCAAGTGCTTGATAAATTTGGAAACTGCTTTTCGATCCTTTTGTTTTGTGCTCTTCAAGACATCTCTTTGAGCAGCAGTTAGTGTTGATACATCATTAGGTGCTCTTACACCTTCTTCGATGACGCTCCATAAATCTTGAGATTCTAGACATAATCTCATAAGATTACTCCAATAATCGAATTTTTCACCATTGAAGCGAGGGATAAGAGAAACAAGTTGGTTAGACATTTTTTTTTCTCCTTTTTTTTAACTTCTCACTTTTTTTTTAACTTGGCTCTGATGCCAGTTTGAAGAAAATATATTTTTAAAAATGAAGAATAGAACTCTAATTATATTTCTTATTTGCTTGTTATGATTTTGATATATAAACATTACATCATGCATTCCTATTTATAATACCTGAAAAAACATGACTCTTCAGTTATAAGACATGACTCTTAAAGTATAAGACATGTATCTTAAACTAAATGACATAACTCTTGAAGTATGAGACATGTCTCTTAAACAATATGACATATCTCTTCAACTAAATGACTTTTGGAATATATTTATAATTTAATTAATTTAGTTTACACCAACAAAATGTCTACCGAATCTTGCTTAGTCTCTGCAGAGAAGAAGAGAGGAGCCTCCCCTGAGGCATTAATGAAGAATGACAATGACGACAGTGACTCTAATTCTGACTCCATGACCTCATCATCATCCCCATCTTATGACATTAAAGCCAGATTTATGATTGAGGAACTTGTTGATGTGAGTAGTTTTTTTCTTTTGTTTTTGTTTTTCTTGGTTAAGAATTATTTAGTCTGTTTTACTTAATAAAAAAAACATATGTTTATGCAGGCTATAACCATCGAATGGGTGGTTGAGGATGTATTAAAAGATGATGAAGTTGTCGGGATTTTAGAAGAGCTTCTCGGAACCCTTTCTGACAAATCAGAACATACCTTGAGTACTCGTGCACTACTACATTTTGACAAAGTGAGGAGTGTGTGGGAAAACCGTCGCTTTATTAAACTAGTGCTAAAGGATAGTCTACCCTGGGCGATGAGGAGTTATATGCTTTTATCTCGTCGGAAGCTGGCCGATTTCCTAATGCTCAAGATGAGGAGTGATCCCTCGTTTGAAGATGTTTTTAAACATTGGGACCCTGCTAGTATCATCAGGTTCTCTCTTTCTGCTCCAAACAATGTTAATTACTCGGTGTTCAATGCCTTTTTTATTTCTTATTTACTTTTTGTTTTCCCTCAGGAGTGCCTTGAGTATTTTAATAGGCTACTGGAGTAACGAAGATATGATTGCTCGATTGGTTTGCTCAATGGGAGGCCGTGCTCTTGGTGTAAGTCATGCCAACAAATTTGAAGATGTGGTGAAAGTAAGAGTCTCACCCAAGTATTGCTTAGTTTGAGATTTTAAAAAAAAAAGGAAATGTCTGAATCACACCATGTGCTGGTTTGATGCTGGTCAATTTCACGTATCTTTTGTGGGAAGTGACCAATATAATGGAGAGAGATATTTATTTGTTTTTTGCTCAGATTTTGTGTCCCGGTGATTTATTTATTTATTGACAAATGAATTTTTAGGAAGAGAAAACTCCTCCTCTTGCCTCGGGAGCAGTTGAAGAATGGATGCCAATAATAACAGTTTGCTCGACGTCTCTCATTGCGGACCTTCGTCAAGTATGTATTATCGTGTGTGCCATTACCTTTTATTTGAGTCTTCGTCATGTTTTATTTTGTTTGATTACAATTAATTAATATAAATTTCTCATGTAGGATGCATCCATCAAGGAACTGGCTGGCCAACTTATGAAGTTTCCTGAAGCAGTAATGTTGGCTGAAGAATTACTCATGTCTCTTCGAGATGAAGCTCCTCTTAGAAATACGGCCCGTTACTACTATCAAGTAAGGCATAGGGCTGCTGTTGTCAGGTTTTGGTTTGATCCACTCATTGTTGTGGAGCTAATCAAGGCATTAAAGAAGGTACGTGATTTGCGGCATGTCATGGGTTATCGTTCTCAACTAACTTAATTTCTTCTCCTTTTATTCTTTTTCTAGTCGACCCATCTGGTCAGCGTTTTTAAGAAATATTCGAAAGGAGCGCAGCTTATACGATGCGAGGAAAGAATGACTCGTATTCAAAATGATCCATTGCTAGGCTCTATTTTTAATTGTGATCGTCATCGTAAGATAAGGTTTGTTTGATTGACGTGGAATTTATTAAAAAAAAAAAAACTTATGCATTGAAAACTATATTGTTGATTTTGTGATGTTCCACAATAATAATAATCATTAATACTAATTATTTTATTTTGAAGGGGAGCCTTGAGTGTTCTATTCGGATACTGGAGTGATATGGATGTGACTGAGCTTCACGGTACCTTACACAGTGTTAAAGAAAGAACTCCGGCATTGGCTGAAGTTGACTTAACAGAAGAGAGTGTTGAGTTTTTTTATTATTTGACTGATCGTCGTGGTGATGTGGAGGTACTTGTTGTCTTAGTATTTTGTTTATGTAATAAGAACAATTGGATGTTGTACAAACTTTCTCCATTCCATCTGTTTTGTGATAGTATTTCATTTGGTCTCCATTCCTATTAATTTTATTATATTTTCAAGGAAATTACACAGGGTTTGCAGAATGTGCTGGCGGATAAATATCTCAAAGGTTCGAATGACTACATAAAACGATTTGAGACGGTAAGTGAGATATCACTTTTTTCTTCATGAAACTAATAATATCATACTTGATTTCGTTATACACTACCCTATAATGATATATATATATAAACTTTGAGTTTTTATGTCTGTGGATCCCATTGTAGATCAGGAATTATCAAGAGAAAGAGGAGGTATATGCAATGGTGAAGCCTGATTTTGTAGGCATCATATCAGTGGTATTGAAGAGTGGCCGCATAATCTTTTTTTATATGCGTCGATTTTTCCCCAAAACAAATACATGAGCTTTTATGAACCGTTGATGATCGTGTAAGCGAGCTGGTTTTGTTTGTTTGGGGTTTGATTTTGAATATACCTAAATTATTTTTTAGTTTGAGACTTTACCTCTTAAAATTTACTGACTTTTGCACATTGCCTACAACTGATGGTCGTCGCTGTGGAATATTAGACATGAATCTTGTCAAACGAATATAATAATAAATTGAGAATCTCAAACGAATATAGAATGGGGATGGGTACACGCGGGTACCAGGCAGGGGGACATTATCCTCATCCCCGTGCCTGCCAGCACAAAAACCTGTAATTTCATACTCGTCCCCATTCTTAAAGCGGTTAATTCTCATTCCTGTTTGGGGGAGGAGGGTCCCTATTTTAATCGGATTTATTGTCATCACTACTATCGAGATAGAGACATGATCGTTTGTCAGCCATTATTAGGTACAATCAGGTGTACACTACACTGTTCGGCAAGAGATGAACATTTAATATAACGGAAATATACATTTTCTCGATTGAGCGTATTTCTTATATGTGTTCATATATATATGTGTGTGTGAGTGTGTGTAAATGTACATTTATCACATTGACATTAATACTTACCATATTAAAAATAATTAATATATATTTATATTTATTTATTAAACTGGAGATCTATATTTATCATAAAGATATACTTTCAATTGGTTAGTTCACTGGGAGGTCGTGCTCTTGGAGTAAACCATGTTGATGACATTCAAGTATATATTATTTATGCTGATATGTGCCATATGCTTTTTATTGTTGCCAATTTCAGATTATATTTGTTTGTTCTACGATTCTGTTCATGAAGATTTATTTATAAACTATTAAATTCTGAGGAAGAGGAAATTTCTTGTTGCTACAAGGAGCGCCGGTCCTGAATAATTTTAGGCCCTATGATAAATTATAAATAATGTATCTAGTATTTTTTTTTAAAGATATGATAGCACATGATAGAAACGATTAATTGATAAATAATAAAAAAATATTTTTTCCACAAAATGATACGATAATATCTATATCTATATATCTATATTAAAGCAGAGGTCTGGAGAGAGAAAAAAATATGAGTAGAATGCCACGTAAATGCCACGTAGGATTATTTTCTTTTTTTAGTTATGTAGGAATTTTATTAACATAATTATGATAGATACMTTATTTAATATTATTATGATTTGGTTTATTTTTTAAATTAAAAAGCCACCTTGGATTAGTTTTCTATTTTAATTATGTAGGAATCTTCTTAACATAATTAGAATAGATACTCTAACCAATATTAAAATAATAAAAATTAATATTATATATATATACTTATATACATGGAATGCCACGTAGGATTATTATTATTTTTTTTAGTTATGTAGGAATTTTATTAACATAATTATGATAGATACCTTATTTAATATTATTATGATTTGATTTTTTTTTTTAATTAAAAAGCCACCTTGGATTAGTTTCCTCTTTTATTTATGTAGGAATCTTCTTAACATAATTAAAATAGATACTCTAATTAATATTAAAATAATAAGAATTAATATTATATATATATATATATATACTTATATACATATAATATATATATATATATATATATAATCACTTATATGTTATTTTGATTTTCATTTTGAGTTATTTTTAAAAAAAGAAACTTGTTATTTTTCTTGTTATCTTCACATGAAATTGTAGACCTACAATCCATGCTAGACAGTGAAAATAATAAAAAAAAAATCATGTAAGAGAGAAAAAAAGTCACATAAGATTATTTTTCTTTTTTAAAATTATATAGGAACTTACTTAATATAATTAGGATAGATACCCTAATTAATATTAAAAATAACAAGATCATATATATATATATATATATATATATATATTATATATATATATATATATATATATATATATATATATATATTCGGGCGGTGACTGGTTGTGTACTATAACGATCGGCTGCACTCCAGGCAGCTTGCGTGGGGTAAACCATCCCTTCGGCGTTCAGGCATTCTTACCCGGTTCACTGTGAGGAGAGTGTCGCTATTCATGGAATTGACGGTGAAGAGGGGATTAGGCCAACCCTACCCAAACCTGGTCGGGAAGCTGGAGCCGTTCCCCTGAGGAGCCTAAGGCAGGGCGAAACCAGTCGTTGTCCCGTAGATGGCATGTGTAATATATATATATATATATATATATATATATATATATATATATATATATATATATCACTTTTATGTTATTCTGATTTTTATTGTGAGGTTTTTATGTTGTTTTATTATTATTATTTCTATTGTGAGTCCAATAATATCAAATTTGTCACTTTTTCTCAACAGTAATTTGACCATATTTTTAAGTTAAATTATATTAAAATGACAACATAATTCATTATTTATTTTATTGGCTATCAACATGTTACTATCAAATATTATTACGATTCAATACTTTTTTATTTGAATTGATCTCATAAATAATTTTTATTATTAATGATGATTTAGTTTTTTTTAATTATGTATGAGTTTTCTTAACATAAATAGGATGGATACCCTAATTAATATTAAAAAAATTAAAAAGATCATTTGAATATATATATATATATGTGTGTGTGTGTGTGTGTGTCTCTCTGTGTGTGTGTGTGTGTGTTATTTTATTTTTATTATGAGTCCAACAATATCAAATTCGTCACTTTTTCTCAAAAACAAATTTACCACTTTTTTAATTAAAATATACAAGATTGCACAATGCAATACAATGTAATATTTGTTTAATTGGTTATCAACATGTTATTTATCAAATATTATTACGATTTAATACTTTTGATTTGAATTGATTTCTTAAAATAGTGTATTCGTTACTATCTCAGTAATCATGCAAAATAATATAAGTGCGAAACCAGCATCGAGTGGAATGAACATTGTGGCATCAACTATAATTGATTCGTAAAAATATCAACTAATTGTCTATTAGTTGTTGGTGATATTGATCCACAAAGTGATAGCAAGAGAATTGCAGTAGAAAAGAGATCTGGTAATTTGAAACGTATCAACGAATTGCATCCTTTGTATGTTGCTTTACACTATCCATTACTATTCCCATGTGGCGAAGACAACCACAGGGAAGACATATCTTTTTCTGAACCTAGAAAACCTAAAGGTAAGGGTAAACAATATGTGAGCCATATGGAGTTCTTTTCTCACCAATTGCATGAAAGAGGCACTGAGGTACTCACTATTCTATATAGTCGGCGACTCATACAAAAAATCATAATTGATCCATATACAATTATTGAATATTCAAAATTGTGGTACATTAGAACTCATCAAAAGAATTATGAAGTGAGATTTACAGTAGGATTGTTGATGTAGTGTTATGAGGTGAGGCAAATGGCTGGTACTCATGTTGTCTTGCCCACGACATTTACTAGAGTTCACTAGAGGTCGTTTCACATAATTTTTTTCTATACTGAATTGTGTAGCTTATTTATATGCTAAATAGTGTAACCAATTTAGATTTATAAAGTATTTTTTTGAATAGGGTAATAAATATAACTATAGGTTTCCTATCAGAACAAATGTGAGGATGTAGAGGATAAAAATATTGATGAGATCAACATGTATTATGATTGTCATTACATTTTTCCACGCGAAGCGGCGTGGTGAATATTAGTTTATGAAATTTAGTATAAAACTCCACCTATCATGTGTTTGAGTTTTTATCTTCCAGAAGAGCATAATATATTGTATAATGATAATGATAAATAATGAGTTTGCCTTATGTTTAGTTTCCTAAAAAAAAAATTTAGTACTCAAAAATAAAAGAATGGACACCTAGAAAAGTAGATTTGTTTTCATTAGTACGAGTTTACTATATTCCGCCAAAATTGATAAAGTAATGGGTGCAATATATTTAACCAAGAGTGGTGTATTTATTATCTATAGATACAGAGAATGCTTTTTACAACTGTTAAATCTAATAGTAGAAGTTTTCTTAATGTAATATCTAATGACATAACTTTTCTTCTTATTCGAAAGGAAGAAATGAGCATTCTAGATTTAGGGTTACTTTTAATATCCACTAAGATTTCGATCATTACTGGTACTCCACTTGCAGAATTAATGGTGGATGCGCATCTCATTATTTGGGACGAAACTCCAATGATGCATAACCATTATTTTGAAACTCTGGACAAAATATTGAAAAACGTGATGACATTGCAAAATAATTCTAATACAGAGCTTCTATTCGGTAACAAAATAATAATTCTTGGTGGAGATTTTCATTAAATTTTGTCGGTTATTCCAAAAAGTACTAGACCAGACATAGTTCACACAGTGATCAAATATTCGCATTTATGAACTCATTACATAGTTTTGAAGTAGACCAAGAATGTGGTGCTGCAAAATCACAATGCAAATCCCAATTGTATCGAGTTAAAGAATATTTTCAACTTGATAAATAGTATAGGAGATGTAATAGTTGTAGGATCAAATGATGGTATCGTTTAAATTGAAATCTAGGTTATCTATTATTGAAAGATGATAGAGACCATGTTCTGTCAATTGTGGCGAGCACATATCCACAATTTGGAAAAACTGCTGAATGTTTCGCTTATTTGGAGGGTCGGGCTATTCTTTCCCCAACACTTGATGTCGTCGATTTGATTAATAAATATATGATGTCATAAAATTAAAGGGGGAACGTGAAGTATATCTTAACTCTGATAATGCATGCAAATCTGACTCAAACATTGACATATTGTAGGACGTTTACTCACTAGAGTTTCTAAATACCATTAAATGTTATGGATTGCCTCTATGAGCTAAAACTAAAAATTAGAATTCCACTCATGTTGTTGAGAAATATCGATCATTCTCTTGTGTTGTGTAATGTTAGTTGTTTACTTGACGGTCATATTGTATAGGCTAATATTTCTCAAGGAAGCAATGCAAGTGAATTGTTGTTAATCCTTAGAATGGCTGTCACACCATTCAATTCGTGGTTCCCTTTCAAGTTCCAACGATGACAATTTCCTCTGATCGTGTCATATGCTATGGTGATCAACAAAATTCAAGGACAATATCTCTCTCACGTTGGAATTTTCCTGAAGAAGCCTGTTTTCAGCCATGGTCAGTTATACGTTGCTATATCAAGGGTGACCAATCATATAGGTTTACAAATATTGATCGACGATGATGAGAATAAACATGTTAACAAAACTACAAATATTGTGTATAAGGAAATTTATCATAATTTCGTCTAATAACAGTCCTTTTATGAATTAGGTTATATCATTTTGAATACTATTCGATCTTTAAATAATATTTAGATGATTTATATATAGGGAGCAGTTATGGTAAAACCATCTCTGGTGTGAGAACCAGTGATGGTTCTTACCGAAATATACATACACACAGAGAGATATATATAATTTAATTATACATATATACAATTACTTATTTAAATATTTTAATATATTTTAAATAATTCTTTTTATTTTAAATAAAATAAAATAAAAAATTATCGTGCAACGCACGGGTACAATACTAGTAAGATAAATAATAACAAATACGTTTTTCTGGTAAAATTCCAATCATAAAATACTAAAGTATTATATATTATCCGTGAAAATGTATCCATCTTGTCCAACGTCACAAGCAAGACCGGTCTAATTCATTCATAAGTAAATAAAGGTCTAGTAAGAAAAAAAAGCTTTGAATCAGCACCGAAATCCTAGCAAAACTCATTACATGAGTGAGTGGTTAAGAAAAAAAGGGAGTGAAAATAAAAAGGAAGAAGCAGATATGCGAGTAAACTCAAAGGAAACAAATATGATAACTTAGAAATAATTATTATCACTTACTATTATTTTCGTTAAAGATTTATATGTATACTTCTCTTTTCTTCTCGTATAAATATATAATTGCTCCAGTTTTTTAAGAAGTTCCATGCTGCCTATGTTGATGCAGTTTCAAATCCATTTCACGTCCCGGGTAAAAAAATAACTTCCAAAGTCTTTGCTGAAAGCTAAATGACTGTTACTTGTATTTCCATATTCGAAATGTTATGTTTCCTTTGTTCCACTTCAAATCTGCATTTACTTTGATAGTAGAGCTGTATATTTGTGTCAGATTTTTTAAGATGACCGAGAATGTATCATGTATCCGCCTGTAATCATACGAGATTTGTATAATTTTGAGTTTTTCTTCTTATCAAGATTGTTTAATATGCAGTTGCATATCTCATAATTGTAGAATTTTTTGCACGTGGAACAATAATGTCATTTAACAGGTACTGATATTGATACAAAACTACTATATTGCTGTTTAATAGAAAGTTGGAATCTTGATAGGAGTAAAGTTTGAAAAACACTATTTAATCCTCCTGTAATGTCATAGTAATAGATAGAACAAAGCAAATTTTATTTTGGAAAGTGACAGAGTTTTCTTGAGAAACCCATAAATGAGCTACGATTTATTGCGCAGACTAGGTTGCACGGACACAAGAATTTGATAGCAGTCACGACATGAGGACATGCTTATAATACGTAAATTATAGTGTAAAACAGGACAGGACACGACAGAATATCATATCATTGCATCATTGCAGATGTATACTTGCGTATAAATGCAAAAGGTTTATGTTCTACAAGTGAATGAAATAAAGAGGTGTTGGCTTGAATCAAATGTTTGCTGAATGCCCGAATAAATAAAACATATCAAACAACGATTGAACGAGGACACCTCGAATATCCAAAACACATAAATTCTGCAAAAGTCAAGCTAGAACAACGATACCACACAACAGCATTCTGCAGCTCAATTAAAAAAGAGGAAGAATACGTAGAGGACGTAACCAACAATCAGTTTGAGCCAAAAACAAAAACATCCTTGCAAGAAATCTAAAAAAAAAAATCTGAAATGCAACATTTAAAAGAGAACGAAGGCTAAAATAGGAAACCCATTAATTATCCCGCTCATCATGATTCAGAACTCATCGTCATCCTCCTCAGCAATATGCTTCGCTAGCTCTTGCTCTTGCTGTTGTCTCTCTCTCCTCTTCTCCGCACTCTCCTTCTCCTTGTGAGAATTAGGCGGGAAACGAAGGGCACGTACCGCCTCATTATGCATGTTCAGACAAAAGGCAACCCTCGAGTTGAAAGCAATCTGAGGCTCGTTCGTTGAGTAAATATCCCCCGTCTCCTTCGACACCATCCAACCGTTGGCGTGATCTAACGTGGCGTCGATCGCACCATCCCGGATTGCTTTGGACACGATGCTCTCAGCATCGGCAACGGGATTCGGAGAATCGAGCCTCAGCTTCTTAGCAACGTCGGGTAGCGAGATCTTCGAGTAGGAGATGCTGATGTTGCGCAAGCCAGTTCTGATCACATTGTGGCGCAGCCTAACGATTAGGTTCTTGGTCCCATCGGAACTGAAGGTGCTGGCGAATTTCTCAGCAACGGATTTGAAGAGGTCCAGGTCTCCGATTCGAACGGCCTGAGTGGACCCACATATATAATTAAAGGATGATGTCAATAACAAATGATATTTGAGATATTTGTCTAGAATTTGATAATAGAATTTCTAAAATGGGCCGGGCCAGGCCAATGTTGGTCCATCAGGCCAAAATAAATTTGAGAGCACAAACCCACCCAGCCCATACGTAAAACCTAGTTAACGTGTGTCGGGCCGTAACACCCGGGTGGTCTATAAATTGTCAGGCCTAAATTTACCCTATCTTAACACCTCCAAAAAAAAATTGCACCTCACAACTCATCCAGGATAGCAACTATCCCTGGTACTAAACTATCTGGTTTATAATAGGTTACCATCAACCAACATAAAGATTTACAAATACACATAAAAGATGAGATTACTCACATTTGTAAGCTCAAAGTAGGGGCGGAGAGCTTTTTCCATCCCTTTCTGCATAAAAACAGTTCGTTCTGGAATTTCACCAAGCAGTAAGCGGACAATGACAGCCCACTTGTTGCACTGAACTCGGAAACCAAGAGCAGAAATAGGTGCTTTTCTGGCAGCTTGGAGCAGGGACTCCTTCGCATCAGTGTACTCCAACTGAATCGTCCTAATCTTTCCAAGGTAAAACAGGTACCGACAGAACTGCAAAGGACACACAGAGGACCAGAACAATTAATCAGATTGTAAATAAACGTGCCCTATTAATGAACTAAAGTTGTGGCTAGACCATAGATTATTTCAAGAACCAACACTATACCACCCCCACCATAGATTGTAGTAGTAAGAAAAAAGGGAAAAAAGAGAAATTCAATGTTTACACTTATGCAGCAACAATAAGAAAACGTCAAAGCATTTACAAAATCTTGTCATCCTAATGATATGAGACTGGTTACTAATTATATCAAGTACAATAGCATAAAATCTTGAGATTTACCTGCTGATTTGAATGAGCTTCAAACCGAGGAGCCTTTGCTCTCAGTTTCTCGGCTTGATCATATAAGTTGTAATGAAGGTAGTTCCTCAGCAACAGATTCAAAAGGGTTTCCTGCATTATGCCAGCACACCATCAAATATTAATCACGAAAACCACTAATTAGATATAAACTAATTGATCGTCCAATAACAAAAGTACCTGACCCAACTCGTCGTGGCGCAAAGTCGCAGTCCGGTGCAAAGCAAGAAGATTACTGTCAAGAAACGTTATTTTCAATCAGATATGAAACCACGAGTTACAACAAAAAACAGTATTTAGCTGAAAATTTTGAGTATAAATTGCAGTTTTATGTTCCCTTAAAATATGTTTTTATGCATACCCTCGTATTTCAGCAAGATCTCCAGTAAGTTCGTAGCTTAAGGAATAGTAAAAGTAGAGCCTGGATGCTAAGACATCAACAGTTCTTCTATTGAGGTTTCTTAGACGAGCAATGCCAGCTGACGAGCAAACCTTAGCCTGACAGTTAAGAAGAATTGATTAATCAATAGGTTGCAATTGCAATTGTTCAAACATCATTTTTATGATAGGACATAAACTCAACGATACACCCATACCTCACTGTATCTCTTCTGATCAATCAGAAATATTAGAACAAGCAAATAGCAGTAGATCTCAATTTCAGGCAGCGAGTGCTTTGCAGGGGCTTGAGTACCCGACGTTGCACTATCAACGTCCATGTCCTGCTCATCATCCTACAAGCATCATGACATCATAAACTAATGGTTTATCCACATATACAATCCTCTTCAACTTCAACACTGTCTTATTTGAGGTAACTTGACAGACTCAGTAATCAGCATGTAATGCAACTACTAAAGCTGTGATTGCCTGTGATTTTATTTTGGGTTTTCTGTCACTTTGGTTTTTGTTTAGAAATTTTCTTGAAAGTTGTACCTTTAACTCGCTTTCATTTTTTTTCTCCTACCAATCACTTCAACCATCAATCATGATTACACAATTTTCCATAAATTTGACTAGATTTTCACTCACAGAGCC
Organism: Phtheirospermum japonicum; assembly: GCA_014905375.1. Classification (NCBI taxonomy): domain Eukaryota; kingdom Viridiplantae; phylum Streptophyta; class Magnoliopsida; order Lamiales; family Orobanchaceae; genus Phtheirospermum; species Phtheirospermum japonicum. Next base: position 895,839 of record BMAC01000178.1, read on the forward strand.
CTAACAACAAATCATTATTTTACTATTTGATAGTGAAAATTATTTATTAATCATTATACTTTCACCTCATATCCATTCACTCACTAATTTTTCATCCTTCATTCAAAATAAAATAATAACTTAATCACCATTCTCTCTCATTTCCAAAATTAAATGATAGGCAATCGCAGCCTAAATCATTAGGCAATTTTTCCAGAGACCTTACCATTTCACACCAACACAACCGGAATTTGGCGAGCATCAGAATCTCAAAATAGTGAAGCAAAACAAAGGAAGTCAACAAATCATAGAAATTAGGAGTTTTCAGCCATAATGTATTCCACTTGATATTAACAACAAACTCTTTTGCTCACAACATAAGCAACTAACAAAAGAGAGATCATGAAGAAAATCATTGAAAAAATGATTTGATCAATGGACGCAGATTAATAATCCTTTCCCTCTGATATGAACACCATAGTTTCCATCAAATAATCCGACAATTTGAACAAATGACCGATTTGCTTACCTGAGGAACATATGAAGACAAGCGGGAATGCACCTCAGATCCAGGCACAAGTGCAAAATTAAGAAAAGCAGAAATCACAGAAGCCTTCAGATTCTTTCTCAGCTGAATTGTCCACCGAATAGCCCTCACAATCCTTCGAACCTCTCGAGTGTAAGCCCCCACCTCAATCAACGCAGCAATGTCCTTCAAATCTAACATAAGCAGAAACACAAAATTGACACCCTAAATCAGCTGTATAAACTATTCAAGTGTACCTGGAATTACAGAAAAACGCGTTTAACCTAATTTTTATCTTCCAAATCTACCAACTAACCATAATTCCCTAAAAAGGAAAAACCTAATAATTTACACAGATTAACATACGCATATAAATTAGATACTTACGCTGAAAAATGGACGGAGAAGTGGATGAGACGGAATTGGAGGGGGCGGGCTGCTGCTCCTTCATCTCAACGTCTTGAGTCATTTTCGTCAAAATCTGAGAAATAAACGCCAATAAAATCGATACATAAAACACAGAAATAAAAGCTGGGAAATCCATTCTTCTGCTGGATTAGATGTACGAACTCTGAATGCTTGTTTTACCTGAAATCGAGTGAAGAAGTGATTCTTGAGATAAAGTTTGATCTGAAAACGATAGGAAAAGTAGGGTTTCCGATTACTTTCTTCTGCTGCAAGTCAGAAAGACAAAACTGAATGTTTCCCGTAATAAAAAAGAAAATCAAAAGAAAAATAAAGATTGGTGTGTATGTTGAAGATTGTATACGAGAAGTAGAAAGGGCAGAAGACTGGATTCGATGAATTGGTAAGATTATTTCTTCAAGAAAAACCCTCGATTGGAGGGGTTGTTTGATGGTGAGGTTGGGATTGCACATTAATAAATAAATAATAATAAAAATACATTAAAAAATAAAAAAATTTACTCATTATTTTATTATTGTCAAAAATACATTCTTTTCTTTAAAAAAGTTTATCATTATTTTATTATTGTCTAAAATACATTCTTTTTCTTTAAAAAAGTTTATCACTTTTTTGGCTATGAAGAAATTTCAAAATGAAAAGTTTATCACTTATAAGCTTTTTTAGTTTATTTTGCACAAACAAATACAAGATTGAAAATACTTCCACCTAGACGTGTTGATCGGTTGGGTGGTTGGCGGTTAACCGCCGGTTGTAACCGCGTTGACCGGTTACGGTCACGGTTAAAACCGTAACCGTCAACCGCCCGGCGGTTAGGTTATGGTTAAACAAACCGTTAGCCTTAACCGCCGCGGTTAACAGGGTTTTTTTTTTTTAAAGTGACTAGTCGATCGACCGGTGGTCTGTAGTCGATCGACTGGCCTGTGGATTAGCCGTTGAAAATCAACGGCTGAGATCAACTAGCCATTGATGATCGATGGCTCAAATTCAAAAGAAAATAGCCGTTGGGCGGTTTAACCGTCGGTTAACAACGGTTTTTTATTTTTTTTTTTAATTTTTTTTTTCAAATTTTGACACCTATAAATACCCCACTATCCAACAACAAACCTCACACCAATTCATTTACTATTCTTCTTCTTCTCTTATATTTTCAATCTTAAAGAAGTCAAGTTTCTAATTTGTGCAAGAAATAATATTATCAATAATATTTTTATTATTCATTCCTAATCTCGTTTTACTTAATTCTCTTTTATAATATCACAATGGCAAGCTCTTCCCGTGATGGCAATACCAACACTCCAACTTCTTCTCGTCGAGGTCGAGGATCTCGACGAGAATCTTCGGTCGTCGCCGGAGATTACGTTTCCGATGAGATGACGGCGGAAGAAGTTGAGAGCATATATAATCAAATCAACTTCGACTCGCAACAAACCAATTTTGAAGAGGAATTACCGAGCTCCGATGAAGAAGAAGCGGCCGTCAATTTGGATGAAGATGAGGAGGAAGCGACGGGTGATATGTCGCCGCCTCAATCGAAACCGAGGATATTTGTTTCCCCCATCTTCCGATTGCATTTTACAAAAAAGAAGATTAACGGCGAATCTCGAGCGCAATGCAATTATTGCAATTCTCATTACGCATTCGGTTCTATAAATAATAAAGGCTACGGGTCGCTCAAATACCACATGGAGAAGAAGCATCCCGACAAATACGGCGCCGGTAGTTCTCAAACACAACTAAACTTCTCATCTTCATCTACCGCCGCCGGCAGGACCGGCGGCCAAGGTACGAGTTCTTCTACTTTATTTCAATATACCGAAAGTGGTCATCGAAAGTTTCTTACAAAACTTGTTTCCGTTATGAGTCTTCCTTTTAATCATGCATATAGTAGTCATTATGAAGATTATACTAGAGGTGCGTTTAATCCGTATAGTATTAGGATTTCACGAAATAAATTAACTCGCGATATTGAAAAAATGGCCGGTGAGTATAAATTGAGTTTGATTTCAATATTTGATAGTTTGCCTCATGGTGTCTCTATATGTTCGGATATTTGGTCGGATCATTTTAAAATCCATAATTATATGGGAATTACTTGCCATTAGATTGATAATTCTTGGACTTTGCAAAAACGTTTAATTGCATATAGAAAGTTCAATAGCCAACATACGGCGGTGAATATTTCGAAAAAAATCTCCACTGTTTTGTCCGAGTATCATTTAACCAACAAAAATTTTTCAATTTCATTTGATAATGCCGCCGCTAATACGGCTAGTTTAAAATTGTTAAAAATTACTTGTCCACCCGCTATTGGCTGCAAATTTTTTCATATTAGATGCATTTGTCATATTTTGAATTTATGTGTTCAATATGGTTTAAATCTTTTTAAATCTAAACTTCAACCGATTAGGAGTGTTATATCTTATCTACGAAACCACGATTCGCTTCAAAAAAAATGGCGAAGATTTTGCAAGGCCAATCAATTGCATCCAAAAAAAATTTCATTAGAAATGTCAAATCGTTGGAACTCTACTTATAAATTACTTAATGGTACATTTGAATATAGAGATGCATTGTGTACATTTTTTAATAATGAAGATGTCGATTTCGCTTTATTTTCGCATATGTGGGATGATTATTATAATATGATATCCCTTTTAAAAACTTTTAACGATGCCACCGTGGCTTTGTCTGGTGTTTATTATCCTACGTCCTCAATACTTGCTGATCATTGTATTCAAATAGTACTTGTTTGTAGTGCTTTACTCGATAACCCTGAATTAGGTCATGTTATCGATGAGATGTTGAGTAAATGGGTCAAATATTTTCATTACAATCCCGATGTTTTTTTGATTGCAAAAGTTTTAGACCCGTATTATCGGATGGAGGGTTTTCAAAACTTACTTAAAATTTATTACGATTCATTTTTTTAGAATCTCGTAGACTACCAATTCCTAGCCCTCTTAGTGTTGCTCACTAAGCACAACTACTTTTAATTGAAACTTTTAATGATTACAATTAATTTTCATCTTTTAGTGATATTAATGTGTCCCCTTCCCCTTCCCCCGTCACTTCTACAAGACCCAACAACCCTCGAGGAGCTCTAGCCCCATATATGAGATTGCTTGAAGATACTAAACGAAAACGACAAAGGGCTAGTACTAGTCGGTCAATGGAATTAGATAGTTATTTAGGAGTTTTTGAACCGACTTCAGTTCCAAAAAATCCCGATGGTGTTACTAACGATCTTGTGCAGTTTTGGTCGAAAGTGGCCAGTATTTTTCCCACTCTCTCTAGGATTGTCAAGGAGGTCCTTGTCGTTCCTGTTTCGACAGTTTCTGTTGAACAGACCTTCATCACGAAAGGCTACATGTTAGATGAGCGTCGGTCCATGTTAACATCCAAAAATCTTGAAAATCAAATGTTAATGAATGATTGGGTGAAAGCCGAAAAACGAGAACAAGAAATGCAATTGGATGAAGGCGGAGAGAGGACTATTACGATACCACTTCGGGAAACAACGACAACGACGAATAGGTAAGTAGGTAAGTGAGTTAAGTAAAAGAACTACGTGAACTTTGATTCATTTTCGAGGATACGTAGGCAATTTAATTATAATATTACAAGTTAAAATTTAATTTTAATTTTTAATATTAGAATTAAATTCAAGTCCTTTTTTTAACTTATTTTTTTCAAACAAAAAAAATTCGAACTACGTGGACTTTGATTCCTTTACGAGGATACGTAGGCAAGTTAATTTTAATATTAAAAGTTAAAATTTTAATTTTTAATATTAGAATTAAAATCAAGTCCTTATTTTTTTAAAACTTATTTTTCCCCCAAAAAAAAAAATTCGACTGCTACGAAGTCGATCGACTGCCTTCCCAAAACCAAAACTCACTGTCCTTCAATCGATCGTCTGCTTAAAAAAAACGGCGATTAACCACCGATTTTTCGGTTAACCGATTTAACCGTAACCTTAACCGGTTCTCAGCCTGTTAGGTTACAGTTAACCAAAAACCGATTAAATTAACTGACAGTTATTAACCGCCGTTAATTAACCGGCCGGTTATAACCGAAACAACACCTCTACTTCCACCCCAACTTTTCTTACATCTCATAAGTCCCTATATTTTTAACATGTAAAATTATCTTACTCAAGTATTTAAACATCTTTTTTTTTTCTATTGAAATAGTTTGACACCCTACTTTTCAAATATTATCTAGTAACTTCTTATTAACTATCAAAATATATGGAACTTACAGTGTGCGTCGTGGCACTATTTTTAATTTATCACTCCCTCCGTTTTTATTAGGTGTTATTTAGAATTTATATTAAATATTAAAAAATATATATGTAAATTTGATTAATATATTTTTAATTAATTAATAATATTTAATAATTAAACTCTTTTACCTCTTTACTAATAATTATCTTATTATTTGTTTTGTTTCTTCGAATGAATAGTGATAAAGTTTTAAAAATGGATAAAATTTTGAAAAATGCTAATGAATTTTAAACAAAATTTTAACTTGTTAAACTACGCTTAATTTGAACCGAGAAGTAGTAACTATTAGATCAATTTCAAATAAATATTAATATATCAATTGATATATATAGAGGGTGGGAGCATGATGTGTTCACGACACCGTAATCATTTACCAAAACATATTATACCAGCTATTACCACCCCACAACCTTCCCAAACGAAAGACTATTTTTTTAAAATACCTAAATTGTCCCCAACCTCAAAACACCCAACACGTACGAATCATTTATCAAAACATATTATACCAACTCTTAGCACCCCACAACCTTCTCAAACGAAATAATACTTTCTTAAAATACCTAAATTGTCTCAAACCCCAAAACACTCAACACGTACGAATCATTTATCAAAACATATTATACCAGCTCTTAGCATCCCACAACCTTCTCAAACAAAAGAATACTTTCTTAAAATACCAAAATTGTCTCCAACCCCAAAACACCCAACATGTACGATCTGAAAACACCCGACACGTGCGAATCATTTATCAAAACATATTATACCAGCTCTTAGCACCCCACAACCTTCTCAAACGAAAGTATACTTTCTTAAAATACCTAAATTGTCCCCAGCCCCAAAACACCCAACACGTACGTCTGATGGCTGGTGTTGAAAATTTAACAACGGGGCAACGGCCATGGTCGTGGTTCAAAGCTAGAAAGGCCAAGCAGCATTTGTGACTAATTGCCGAACAACCCAAATAGCATTCAGAATCAAACGCGCTTGGGTGTTTGATTTTCTGGCGGCCATGGTTGTTGGTGGTTCCAATAGGTGTGTGTGTGTTGGTGACCACGGATGGTGGTAGAAATGGATGCTCTTCCTTTTCCTTTATCTTAGGGCTGGAGGATAGAATGGGCAATTAAAATTTTTTGGAAGGTTTTATAATGTTGTGGGGGGTGTCAATTAACATTCCCAACAATGTAAGACGTAAGAGCTTATAGATTTAATTTTAAAAAAAATAAATTCAAATAAGCTCATCTAAACGAATTCAAATCTGCAAAAAGTGTAACACACTAAGCAAAATTCTCAAAATATCATCAATACACTTAAATTTCACAAGCAATTATATAATTACATTCCCAAAACTGTACATTTCAAGAATCAGTAAAGGCTGCCACAATCAAATTGAGACATCCTCAACAATACACCACCCAAGAATCTGGCAAACACCTTATCTCTCAAGAACCTGATCAAAACCCCATTACTCTGTTGTACAAACCCTACAACATAAGCTACACTAACAAGCTTAACACTTCTCCATCTCCTCTCTCTAGCATACTTCTTCAACCCCATCACGATCCTCCGATGTTGATCGACTTCGTCACTCGATTTTCCCGCCAAGGCTTTGGCTAAAACCCTTGCTAAAATAACGCCGTCCTCCAGTGCCGAACAACCGCCTTGGCCTATGTCCGGTGTCATAGTATGTAACGCATCGCCGGCTATGCAGACGTTGTCTTTACTGATGTTGCCGCTAAGCAACTCATATGGATGCCTGAATTTTAATTGGGACCATATCATACTGTTCAAATCGGTGTTTTCAAAAACGGACCTGATTTTATCGGAGATGTTTCCGAGCTTGCTCAATACAAATTGTTTCATCATAGCTGGATCTTTTTCTATGCCTGTATCTGCACCATATATATATTTTTTTTCATTTTTTTGGGGAAAAAAAACATGTGTAACTTCATTAGTTCATGGATAAAAGCTGACAATATAACAACAAAGAAAAATGACAATTCAACTTTAAGCTCGTTAGGGCCTTAAGGCTCGATTAAGCTTTATCGTGAATCATCAATATGTTCGGTAAATTTAGCTCAAGCCCGGCTCGATAATAAACGAGTCAAGCTCAAACTGTCCAAAGCTCGGCCGGCTCAGTTGGATCGCAGCCCTAATTAAATGTATACAACAAGACCAAGTTCATCATAACCAACAGGGGCACATATAAATCAGGGTTAATTACAAAAATTATCCTCAGAGTTTATCTTAATTACAGAAAAAAGGTTATCATTCAAAATTGCAAATACCCCCTCCCCGTATCATTGGTTTCTAATTTACAAACTCCACGCTCGAGAACGAGGTATTTCTTATGTAAACAAAAACCTCTAAACAACCCCAAAAACCTCCAAATATCACAGATTGCAGTCAAAAGTAAATCTTCAAATATAGTGAAATTTTGTAAATTTTATAGACCAACTCATTGGTTCTAGAAAACAACTCGTTATTGTGAAGAAACGGTAAGTACCTTGGGGAGAGGGTATATACGTAAAAAACCAATATACACCGCTATCATCACAAGGAGTGACACCATATCTAACACCATTCCCAAAGAACTGCAGAAAATCAGCCCCGAAACTATGGCCATCCTTAAAATCCACATAACCCCTTATAGATGCTCGCCCCGCGAACGATGGCTTACCGAAGCCTAGAAATTTGGCCACCACTGAGTTCACTCCATCGCATCCGATCAACACCTAACACGCAAAAAAAAAAAAAAAAAACTATTATATATGGCAACATAGCTAGAATACATAGAAATCTTGATTCTTATTGCTTCTCATTGATTTAATTAATACCTTAGCTTTAAGAATATTTCCATCTGCAAGGTGAATTGACTTGAATGAACCGGAATCTTGAATGTACACCACTTTCGATGAAAATCGGATGATTCCTTTAGGATGTTCGTCGCTTAAGGTTTCGATCAGCACCTTCCTATTGATACGCCGGACTTCATGATCCCTGCATTTATGCCCACATGACAAATATTACAAATTATTTTAGGTTTAATTACAAAACCTACCCTGAAGTTTAGTCTAATTACCCAAAAAAATTAAAAAAAAATCCAATAATTTCTCAAAATCATGAACACCCTATCAAAGTGTGCATTAAAAAAGTCAAATTGTCAATAGGGTCCTCGTAATTTTGAAAGACAATAGGGTGTTCTTGTAATCAAACTAAACTTAAAGGGTATTTTTGCAATTAACCAATATTTTTATCATCTGAGACAGAAATAAAAATAAAATTATGTACATACAAAACTCACTCGAGAGACAGTTCTGCAGTCGGTAGCCCTGAAGTAGACGATGTACTCACTAATCTGAACGAACAAAATGTGTCTCAGAATCATATTACCAAGCTGAACTTTGCATTGATGCAGAAAAATGCAAAATATAATAGTACGAAAGCTACCTACTAAGCCGGTTGTGTTTTTCTCGAAGAATGTGACCGATGCCGATGGCATCTAATGCCTTCCAAGCATTACTCCACAGCGCGAAAGCGTATCCATATGTTCTCAAGGTATCTGATGACTCCAAAACCAAGCTCCCAATTCCCAATCTAAGTAAACCAAATTTATTTCCTTTTTTCACATCATCTTAATTCATAATATTATATTTAATCACCTCTTCTTGAAATACACTTCTGAAATAAATCAAGCAAGATGAAGATGATTTTTGTGTAGTTGAAATGGCTGAAAAATGGTGGAAATATTTGTGCTTTTGTAAAATTAATGACATGAATTAGTACTTAATAAAGGAACGAAAAATAAAAATAAATAAATAAAAGAAGAAGAGAGAGTAATTAGTAAATAAAAAACCTGTGAAGTCCTAGGGATGCAGTGAGGCCAGCAATTCCAGCTCCAACAATCACTATTTCTTCTACAATTTCTACCATTTTTCTACAGATGCCTTGGAATCGAATATTAATCAGTATCAAGCAAACTTAAAGAAATTTTTTAAAAAAATCAAATTTTGATTTTTCTAGGATTCCGATTAATTTACCCGGTGTTTCAATTACAAACCAAAAGTAATTCACAGTTTGATAGATAATATGATAAAACATTGTCCTCATCGTGTAGCTAAAAATGGTTCAACAAATAAACATATACATACATACCTTAAGACGACGTTTATAAATTCCTCCTCTTGCGATATCCCGAATAATCGCCTTCTCTTTCTTTCATGAAGATTGAGCAGTTAGTTCCAAATTAAAAAAAAAAAAAAAAAAAGTGCGACTCCCATTTTTCAGTCCTTGTCACCAATTTTGGTTCTTGTTTTGGTTGCACTTTAAAATGGGACTCTTTTTGAGTATAAAAAGTCCATTTTCATATATATATAGTAATATATATTTGACTAAATTAAGTGAATTACAAAAGGCGGGTGCAAGTTTGTCGGAACACTAAAACTAAAGATAAGGACGAAAATATCCTCTAAAAAAGTTTATTCTATTCCAAAAAAAATATGAAATTGGGGCATGTTTATAATAGGATTTTTTAATTTTGAAATTCAGAATTTTGAAGTATCGAGAATTCTATTAATAGTGAGAATTCTTATGGGCGTATTTGCCCTATCATCGAAATATACTGGATTAGTTATTTTAAATATCGAATACTCATTTATTTTAAAATTTAAAAATTAAATACTAAACCAATAATTTCTTACAGCTAAATAATTAAATACTACTACATAAAATATATAATACATCATCACACACAATATAATAACATTATCATCCAATTTATGAAAAATATAATACATCATCACTCACTTTTCATTCCTAATACAATAACATTATCATCAAATTTTCAAATATAATTTGGCATCTACACTAAAAGGTAAAGGATTTTAAATATTATAAAATAAACTTTTACTATTTACAGAATTTTAAATACCTCAAAATTCTAAATAGTATTCAAAATCTCAACATGCTCTATTTGTTTTAAGTTTAAATTTTACTTTATTTTTTTACTTTATTACTATAAAGTTCACATAATAAAAATATATGATGTTATATTATCATATTGTATATATTTAAATTTAAAAGAGAAGATGGAGACATAATTTGACTTATAAGGGATAACCGGAAGAAAAAATAGCAATATGAATGATATAGGATAGACATCAATTTTAAAATTGTGAAATAATTGTACTTAGTGATCGAAAGGGGAGCGAAAACTCTGGTACTAGTATTTGCTTGTGAAAAAAATTAATGATTTCAAGACAAGTGAAATAACAAATTCAAAAGCCTCCATAAATAATAATTATTCCTTCTCAATTTAATAGCATATTTTTGTTTAATTTTAATATATATCAAACTTTTTACTCTTGATATGTATAATATTTATTAATTTTTTTATTTGTCCTTATTTAATATACATTGATATCAACTTAGATATCATGTTACGAATAATGATATAAGCTTTTATGATATAATTAAGTCGATTTGATACCTCGTGCGAGATAGACCTTTCATAATATGTCATCTTGCTTTGACCACACCAAATGCATATTCGACACTTTTCTAATCGATTATTTGATATAGTGCAAATGTCTTGTATTTTGACGAGTTTGGGAAAGGGAGACTTTCAAAAATGATGCACAACCGATATTAATACCACCAACAAAATAATAACACATGTTATACTCATTATCGTTAACTTCAAAGTGTACCAGATGAGTTTTATCTTCTACAAGGTTCGTGAATACATTTGAATTCTCCAGCACATTGATGTCATTGTTGCATCGTGGTACATCGAAGAAGGCATGCAAAATTCATAAGTCTTTTGAAGTAACTACTTGCAATATGATTGAAAATTCCTTTTGGTTGCCGTTTTGGTATTGTTCCGCCTAAGCGGTGGAACAATTCTTTTATATTCAATGCATACAATCGATACTTCAAATCATTCCAGAAAATCCGCTTTGAGCATTATCGATACTAAGACGAGCAACGTCAGAGTTAGTTGCCTTAAGTATTCTTCAGATAATACATCGTCAAGGGCTTGACAAAACATTTTTAAACACTGTGTTGATGTCATTGCACTTATCCGTAAGTATTCATCAACGGCATCAATTACAACATCATATGCGAACATTCCGACATGTTGATGTCATTGCACTTATCCGTAAGTATTCATCAACAGCATCAATTGCAACATCATATGCGAACATTCCGACAGGGATTTGAAACTTTTGAAGTGTTGATAAACCAAGACGACCAACTACATTTATACTTTGTATAAAGTAGAGACTTGGTTTCCATCTTCACCAAGTTTCTCAAACAATGGTTTGCTCATTCGTACTCGCCTTCGAAAATATCAATTCATATAACCAGGATTTTGCCAAAATAATCTTTTAATAATTTTTCAGCTCCTACTACACGTCCCAATCCTTTTCTTTCTTTGTATAGTGACGTCGAGAACTTGACTCTCCATATCGACGAAGTATCACAACTCTTATATAATCATTTTCCACGGGGTGTGGGTCGTAAAAAGTATTTGATCAAAAATCGAGTTACGTACAAACTTAAGTGGTTGTTTGAAATCGAATGATGATTAACTTGAACTCGAATTATCTAAGAGAAATGAAAAAGAAACTAAGAAGATTTTGATTGAAATGAAGTGTAATTATTGAAATTGTTGAGCAATTGTAATAAATTGATGAGAGGTGGTGTTAATTTATGCCAAACTTGAAAAACTTCACGTGTACCTTTTTTTGTTTTTAAATCTATTAACAAAATCAGATTTTTTTTTCAAACTTATTTCAACCTTTAATATATTTTCTTGATTTTCTTGTTATTTTTTTGAAATTACTTTGTTATCGAATTTTATTTTTTGAATTACAAAATTACAAATTATAAATTTTCTGACTTTATATTTTCCCTTTTTAAAATATTTTTCAATAGTTTACATTTTTTTTATTTTCTTAATTATTTAAATATACTATTATATTTATTCAGTAAACAAAAAATTATAAATTCTTGTTTTTTAAATATATTTTAACGATTTAATAATATTAAACAAAAAATAAAACTGGAATCAAATCTCAGCCACCAACGAACCCCACAAGTCATCACACCCCATACTCACGCGCATTGGAGCAAGTCCAGAATCTCCCCTTCCAAGTTCAAGCTCTTACCACAGGTTTATTTCAAGCATCTAATATTTCAACTTATACCATAAAGTTTCGAATCATTTTGACTTTCCAGAAGTGAATGAGAGGACAATTACAGACACGTTCCATAAAAGTTTAAGAAATCATTTAATCCCACGAAATTGACACTTGAGAACTGCTGTGAGTTTATATAGTCATCATTAAGTACATTTCTGCAGGTCAGTTTTTTCAACTTACAATAACCACCCTATCACAAAATTACACCCAGGAACCACGTGTCCTTTCATATATGGTAATGGTACCCAAATTCTTCCTCGGCTCAACAAAACCAAATCGCATAAACATATCAAACAAATTTGTTTTTTTCTTTCTTTTTGCCACTCAAACGCAAACTAGCTGCTATCCGGAAATTTAGCTTCATAATCTTGGGGAACCTGCATAAAAAAATGAAATAGTAAAAACAATAAATAATATAATAATAAAATCCCGTGTACCCTTAAATCCAAAAGAATTATCTATAAAAAAAATTAGTGTGTGAGAGAGAGAGAGAGAGAGATGTTACCATGAAAGTTGCAGTGATCATCTTTCCAGCAAACCACCTACCATGGAGTGTGCGTTGTGCATCCATTGCAGATGTAGCATTTTCAAACCGCATGTATACAAACCCAGCAGAGTTCCTACATTTTTTTAGGAACATCCACGTAAAAAGATAAGAAAAAATAAAAATAAAAATTTGAACTATGGATGAGATGAATGGCAATATAAATCTTACAGAACAAACCATGAATTAAATAGTGCAATCATTACTGAGATGCGCAAGCCATTTGGCATAAAACTCAAATTGACAAGTAATAGATATGAGCTTACTTGTCCACATAGATATGCTTTAATTTCCCATATTTGATACATTCTTTCTCGCAATCATCCTTTATATCCAGATCAAAATCTGAGTCCGCCTGCAATTATAATGCATACTGAGTACAAATCGCAGTAAAAGAGAAAAGGGCTACAGAACATGGTTTGCTATGCCTCTACTAACCTCATCATTGGGATCAAACATGTTTTTTAGCAGTAAACATTCACTGGGAACACCAACAGTGTCTATGGGTGGGGCAGCAAGAGCAGGCATAGAAAGACCTCCAGCTGTCAAGCCAGGAAGCACCGGAATAGGAGTCTGTCCAAGAATTGGCACTGCTGATGCAACGTTGATGCTGCGCAAGGTAGGTGCAAATGATCTAAGATAACCGAAATTTATTTAATAAATATTTTTTTTAAAAAGGTATAAACCTTGATGCAGTTCCAGTGCGATCCAGCTTCTGCATAAGAAGTGCTCGAGAGTGTGCATTCAATGGCTGCCAACAGTGAGAACACATATCAGCATTTTGAGTAAATATAATTGCAAAACATATATATATATGCCCAAGAGTTGATCCAAAATGAAAGAATATAATAGAAAAAAAAGAAAAGGAAAAAAAAGGACGACTAAAAATGCACACTAACCAATCCACTGCCCTCATCATCATCAAAATCAGCCAGATTAACCCCAGCATCTTGCATTCCAGCTTGATCAGTTACAGCAGACACCTACGCGTTAAGAAGAAACACATGAGAAGAAATCCTGATAAAAGCAACTTCTAAAAAAATTAAAAATATCAAAGAGAAGTTACTAGCAACTCAAATACACAAAAAGAAAACAGGAGAGTCACATTACCTTGATGAATTGACCTGCAATTTCCAGTTTCCCATTTAAACTTTGAGCAGCCTTTGCATCTTCAAGGCGTGCAAACTGCAGAGAATAAAAAACATGTAAATTGCTCAATGCACCTAAAATAACTAGCTGTGCAGGCAAAAACTGTCCACGCTATCAGATTAAACTCAAACTCACCTGTATAAATGCATAACCTTTGCAATTCAACGTCCCTGGGTCAGTGGGCATCTGCACCAGCTCAATGGCGCCAAAAGCTTCAAATACCTATAAAACATGCGGAGACTCTAAGTTCGTTATAAAAGATCAAAACCATACAAAATGAAGAAAAAAAATGACGTCCATTATATCATCTCTTGATTAAATTATATCGATTTCCCACCTGGCGAAGCTGATCTTCTTTGATAGTGAGTGGCAGATTGCCAACATACAGCCTTCTAGCTCCGCCTGAGTATGGGCCAAGGCCACCCCCAGTGACCACAGTCGGCTGAACAAGGTTCTTTTCGGCTTCTGACGGTTTAACCATGACTGGCTGACCAAGAAGAAGCTGACCAGTGAGAGCAATTGCCATGGGAACTGACATAGATTCATAGAACTCAATGTATCTGCAGAGACACAGTGAAGTTAAAACATCAGCAATTAAAAGGATGATGACTAAACTATATCCAGAAACTGTTTAAAACGTAATATTACCCAACTCCTTTGGAGCGTCTGGTATTGCGATCCATTATGAGCTGCACGTCTCTGACCTGAAATTTATCAAACAAAATATCATCAGCCTCTGAAAGAATAACTCTTGAGGTATTTTAAAAAAAATGTGCAGCAAATATAATGGTATTAAAGTGTGATGCAAGTGCTAGCTTATAATTGGGGAAAAAGAACAACATTTTGAAAATTAAAGAGAAAATTAGCATATCAAAATCACTTTTCACTCCTGAGGAACTGACTTATACCCTCATCCAAGACTCATCACATAGAGCATATACATAATATTGCTAGTGGCAATATAGAGACATCAAAAAAGAAGGTTTGCACTCAAATAAAAATATTTTTAAAAAAATGCTTTAAGTAAAATTGATTACAACTAAAAATAAGCAAAATAGAAAGAACATGATAAAAAAAAGACATAAATCGTTTTTATTTTTCATTCAAAGAAAGAATATCTTACAAAGCTGACAAACTGAACTTCAACCATTCTTGTCTTGTAATTTACTTTTTCTTATCTTAGTAAGGTAATGGTTTGCAAAATACAGTTCACAAAGGCAAAAAATATACCGAAACTACATATAATCAAAATTAAAATGTAAGATGATTTAAAGAGTATGCGTTCCAACCTTGCCAACTCTCGAAAAGAATTCGTAGACATCTCGTTCACCAGCCTTCAAGGAGATCTATAAAAATTGCAAAAACAAAAGCATCAGATGATGCAATAAAACAAAATACGAAAAAATAACTTATTTTGCAGTTCAAACACCTGATAAGCAAAAACCGTCCTCTGATCACGTTCGGGATCAGCTTGTTGCTCTGCTCCATCCTCCTTTTTCTCTTTGTATCTTCTACAAAAAGAAACAAATATAAACTTAAATACGACAATGTTAAACAACAATCACATATCGATATTGCTAACTAAGACATGATGAGCAGCAGCCTTGACCATCTGCAAAGTAAAGTCTCAGTAAATTGCTTTGCCCCTTGAAAAATAAATCAATAGCAATAAACGTTCCACATTCATAAATGAGAATAGTTACACACGGAAGCAAAAAAATTCTCCAGTGTGCTTATAAGATCCAAACCCAAGATCACAACCCTGCACACAACTCCATTGAGTCAATATGCTGTAGAAAACAAGAAGCATCATGATTTTGAAATAATGAGACCAACCTGGGGACAAAAGTGCCAATTAACAGAAATGTGTACACTGACAAACTTCAGGCATTGAACTAACAACAGGCTGGTTCCTCTATGGCAAACCTAATTTTACATTTTGCACCACCGTATTAAATAACAACTTTAATATCATAGAATGACAGATATATCAATATTACCAAACAACCTATAGCTTAACCACAAGAATAACCATATCCTACAGTAACAAAATTAGATAAAGAAGCACATATGTCATTATTTCTCAAAATATAATAAATTTTCAAATTTAAATTCTCCCATTCAAAAATAAATAAAAAACTACCTGTTATCGTGGTCTCGACCTCTGAACCCTCTTTCTCTCCGTCCTTCTTTAACATCTTTATCCATGCTCTCCACATTACTACTTTTGTCTCTTACCCGTTCATCATCATGACTCTCTAACTGATTTCTGCTTCTCTTGGACCCATCTCGTTCTTCATCCCTGTTTCTCTCTCCATAATCACGTTCTCCTCTCCTCTCTCTGTTGCCGTCCCGTTTCCTGTCACTATCCCTGTCTCTGTCTCTATCTCCATCTCTATTTCTCTCCTTGTCCCTGACTCTATGTTCCCGACTACTCGTGTGCCTGTCCTTGTCACCTTTCTCCCTATCTCTTGAAGACAATCCGTTTCGTGATCTCCTATCTTTCTCATGGTCGTTAGATTCCTTTCTTGAGCTCGACCGCTTTGACGAGCGATCCACATCATCGCCACCATCATCACCTCTGTGCTTCGAACTCCTACTCCGATCCTTATCTTCGTGCTCCGCTGTTTCATCACCGCCGTTCGACTTATTATTTGACTTCTTCGGTTCTGGATTCTCAACTGTATTTTCTAAATATTCATACTCATCAAAATCCATGGCAGTTAGACCCCGAAACAAAGAACTTGCACAAGACTTGACTTTGAATGTATCTGCATCAACCAAGCAAACAGTCAGAAACTAGAAAATCGGGGGACACAAACTCAATTGAATTAATCGACTAATTTATCGCATAATCGGAAACCCTAATTTTACAGCTCTAAAGCATTGGTTATATTGTATGAACAATTAAACATACTCCGAAACCCTAATTTTCGCACGTTCGTTAAACCGGAAACGGATGCAAGTTGCTGAATGAGTAAGACGGCAGAAAGTGAAAACTAGGGTTTAACATTCAATAATATACTCTCTCTTTGCTGAAGAGACATTAAATAACAATAACAATATACCTGACGAGAACCTGAGTTTGAGAAGCTTTCTATCAACTTTCTTCAAACAACGAACCAAGTTGAAAAGTTGGTTGCTTAAATAATCAAATTGAGAAATGGGAAGGGGGATTGCGATGAAGAAAATGTGGCTGGCCCGGGATCTTGAGGTTTGGAATCTGAATGTTCACGACTGGGCTTGACAGGCCTTATAGGAACCCAATTTCAAATGGGCTTTTTTTAGGTATTGAGCCCGTTTTTTATTTACAAAATCCTTGCGTAATTTCCTACCAGTTGGAATTTTTATAACGGACTTAAAACGATAAATATGAGGCCACTACTTAATTAGATTTCAATGTAAACAAAAAAGTAATAACACTTAAATAGTTTTTCATGCCTAAGAAAATACTTTAATTTATTTTTTGGGATAGTACTATCATTATTTCATTTAACAAAAATATCAATTTCATTGTCCTTGTGTATTGGTGCTTACCTTGAAATTTAATAATATAGCTTAGCTACATTTGGTAAGAAAAATCCTTCTTCTAATTAATAACAAAAATAATAATACATTTAGGCTTGAAGTCCTATATTCATACCTTTTCTTTTCTAGGGAATGAGATCCTATATTCATACTTGGTCAACAGGCAAGTCTACTCCGAGTTCATTTAATTTAAAGAACATATAAAAGAACAGCAAAAGAATTAAATTCGAATTTATTCTATAATATATCAGCTTAAAAAGTGGTCACACACACCATACAAAACTAAATAAATAGTGGCATTTTCTTCACCTCCTCCATGATAACAATGGATATGCTAAATTACTAGTGCTTAATAAGAAAATCGGACAACTGTGTTAAAAAAGAATGCCTTTCAAAATCAAGAACCTAAAACTTAAACCAGAGACAGTAAGAGCCACAAATCATCATCTCGTTCGAATTCCGCTTGGTTTCTGGTTCTTGTTGAGAATCACATTAAAAAATTAACTGTACTGAATAAATATTTCACCATCTCCCTTCCCTGGGATTACCGCCACCTGGCCCTCTCTTCATCCTCGGATCTGTAGCCGTCGGATTTCTCACAGAATCAGAAGGCGGACCGTTTTTCTTGTACCTGTTATTTCCAGCTGGCGCATTTTGATTACTGGGTGCAGTATTCGCCTGATTTCCACCAAATATATTTCTGAAATTTTTGGAGGGCGAACTGGGAATATTCGTGCCATGAGAATTTTCATAAGGCCGATTTGGTCTCGTTTGGTTCGGAATTCTTGATGGATTTCCAGCCGTCGGATTCCTTGCGTATCTGTTTCCCATCGGTGGTGCTGTTACAGCTGCTGGTTGTTGACTTTTCAGCTGCTGCCCATAATTTTCTTCATTAATATCGAAAGCTGTGTTGATATCATCACCACCATCTCCATCTTGAACGGACCATTCGGATTCTTTGGTTCCATCATCTTCATCAGAGTGTTCTTCTTCAGCATCCACGGGCTCGGTTTCAGACCCGTTTTCTTTCGATTGTTGGCTATTGCTCTTGGAAGCTTTCTTCCCGCCACTCTTAGCGGCACCAAACTTGACGTGCCTCACGACGACAAATGCCTGTTTTGTCTCAACCTTCGGTGCACTTTCCTCTATGGCAAAGTCTTTGATCTGATGAGAAATTGAAAAAAAAAAAAAAAACATAAAAGACGGAAGGGAAGACCATAGAATTGTCTAAAGCAGTCCATTTTTAGCCCGGCTTGGATGGGAGTTTCTAAGGCCCGAAAAGGAGCAGATCCCTTTTATTTGGCCCGAGACATTTCTAACTGTATTTTATGCCGTGGGCTGGGCTGTGAAAACAACAGCCCGAATTTCCCTTTTGGGCTGGTGGGCTCGGGTCGGGCCAGTGTTTGGACAGCTCTATGTGGAACTAGAAAAGGAATGGGAGTAAACTCTTACCAGAGCACGAAAACGAGATAACAATGTTGGCAAGTCACACTGGTCAGTAGGATCAATGGCAGTACACTGTCAAAAAAGAGAAAACAGAAAATTGTCTAAATTAGTTATACTGATTCGCTGAATGTTCAGCAGCTGTAGACATATATAGACTTTTCTGGATCAATCCCACATATCATATTTCGTAAATTATGTCTTAATTTATAGAGTAGAAAGATTACCTTGACTCTGTGACAATTTTCCATGAGTCTTTTAGCCAAATCAGCTTTCATTTTCAGGTCCTTTTGGTTCTGGTACCAACAAGGCAATTTTGTGGTCAGAAAGGGTAAACTTGTAAACTTAATTGAAAAGTCGAAAAAATTCAAAATCATGTTACTGATACTGGAGAAAGAACAGACACAGAAACATTCAATATGCAAGTTAGAGCATCGATAAAATACACATGCGTACATGTATATGTGCATGACAGACTATAAAAAAGATCTGCATTTTACTTTTTACTTTATTGCCGTCAAAACCAGGATTCAAAGTGCTGGGAAAGGAAAAGCTAACAAACTCACAATTTTAGCAGCAAAGCGAATTTCTTTACAGCTTCCTGTCTTGAGGAATTCCTGTAGAAAATAAAAATGGTGAATAACTTAAACAGAAAAGAAAATAATACAAATATATGCATCCAACATCAAGTTCTCACACTTTCTCATAGACCCAAGTGAAATCCCATTGTTAAACACTAGAGATTTATAAACATTAAGCAACATTTATAGCAATTGTGAAGCATATGACCAACTATAGTGAACTCAAGAGAATAAAGCTTAATATTTGTCAGTAACAGAAAGTATCAATAAAATGGTAAAATATTCAAACAAATTAAGTGGTTAATAAGAAGAAGCAATCGACCTTGCTTTTCGCACGTTCCTTCTCCCTTGTACGTTGAACGTATTTTTGCTTCTTGTAATCAAAAATCTTGCAAACAGGTACCTTAGATTGATTATCAACCTGCAGATTGTAAGTAGAATATTTATAAAGAGACAAAAGCAATACCAAATTTCTCATGCAATAGACAAATTAAGAAGTAGATGGAGAAAATAACAACCAAATAAATATAAACATTACCTCAACCAAATCCAGCTTAAGGTTTTTTGCACGGACCAGTGCTTCGTGCCTTGATATTACAAAATGACCTGTAAATACACACAAGTAAAATATTTTCAATTTAAAAGTAAAAACAAAACACAAGCAGAACAAATGAATCATATGCACATATTAATTTTTTTTAATTGAAATTGTGAAGCTTATAACACCAAACCATATAAGAATCAGAATCTTAACATTAAATCAGCCAAAATAAAAATAAAAATCAAGATTCGGGTTGATCATGCACACACCCCCCTCATCAGTAACAAGCCTAACCGTCGGCTCTGTGATTTCATCATTCATCCTAGGCTTGCTTGGTTCCGATTCTTCCTTCTTCTGAAAATTCCCCTGAAATATATAGCCCCAATAAATATATATTATATAGTAAAAAAGATTAGGAAATAGAAAGGAAAAAGAAAAATGAAAACTCCATCTTTTAACATACTACCTTATAAGATTTTTTTGCATAGAATCTGACATTACTGAACTCCGACGGCCTACCCTGGACGATGAAATCGAGGTTATCTAAAACCCGAATGATTGGGTGCGAGCGAATGTGTTGATTGGCTACAATTGTACTGTGGTTGATAGTGTAGCATCTGTTATATACGCTCGGGAAGAGATTGAATTTAAGTTTCGACTGCCTCAATCTACTCCAGAACGCCATTAATTACTTGGGTTCAGTTGAATTGATTCTGCGCGGACGGCTAAAACCCTAATCAGACATTGATGAAGAATTGGGGAAAATGAACAATGGGCTCCATATGTAACATATATGGTAATGGGCCAAGAAAGCCCAAGAGGGCTAATGAATCCAAAATGGAACAAGATTTCTTTACTCAAGCTCGATAATCGATAGCCCATGATTGTAAATTGCAAAATTGCCTTTGATTAACAAGTATGTTTGATGTGTAACTTTTTTTTTTTTTCTTTTTTTTTTTTTGTTGGGGAAGGGGCTTCCCAAAAAGGAAAGGGATCCTTTGAGGTATGTGTGCTGCTTGAGATGTGGAGAGCACACGGTATTCTTTAGCAAAAGGCGAATAATAGTTCACTCTGTGCTCACCACGCAACTCCGTATATTTGATGTATAACTTGTTTATTATCATAATTATTTTTTTCATATATATATAAAGGTTAGTATTTCTAAAATAGTAGTTATAAATTCTACCGCCAAAATGTAATTACTAATTTGAGTAATACATTTTAAGAAAAGTTTTTTAATTATTAGTTTAATTAAATATACATATTTAGTGTTATTAAGTATATTATTGGTATATATTATGAAATTGGTTGATTTTTGTGGAGGAAAAGAACGCCTAGATTGTTATTTATTAAGGGGTAAGGTATTAAGGTAATAAGTAAATAAATTAATTTTCAAAAAAAATCCAAGATTTATTTCATCTTCTATTCGACTTGCAAGTTCAAGATTGATTGTTATTTAATAAAATGGAAGGTATTACGGTAATAAATAACTAGATTGATTTTCAAAAATCGTCCAAGATTGATTGTTAATTATTAAAGGATAAAATATTATGGTAATAAGTAGTTAATTTTATTTTCAAAAAAGATATGTTATATATTTAACATGATGATTACATATTAATACAATAAACATTGTTTGATATATATATATATATATATATATATATATATATATATATATATATATATATATATATATATAAATGCTAGCGTTTCTAAAAATATTTCTCAAAATTTTCCCTCCAAAACGACATGCTAAATATAGCAGTCAGTTTTAAATAATTAAAAAAATATATAAAGGTCATGTATTTATGTTTATATTTAAGTTATTACTTACATACTTATTAAATCTTAGATATGACTTATATATAGTATATGAATTCACATATATAATTATTCAACTAAAACTTGTCATTGAGACAATCATTACCAAATGTATACATATCTAATTAATTATAGAGTTGATATTGTAAATTAAAGTTAATATCTATAAATATTATCTATCACATTAATTTATATATGACTTGCATATAAATATTTTTAATACATTTATATTTTTATATACAATAAGTAAAATTTTAAATCAAATTATGATAAATTGAAATTAAAACTAATAAATCTTACAAATATCTATAACTATATAATAAGTGAGCAGTATAAAAAAACTTATTTTAAATAATCTTATAATTATTGAATGCATGGTTACCATTTTCTATATATAGCAAAATTTCTTCAAATGATATTTATATACAACTGGCAAACATTTTATCTACATTGTTAAGAAATAGCTATAGAACTATGTTCTAATTTATACTTATGAATGAACAATGTCTTTAACCAAAAATTTTTATAAAAGTTTTAACATATCCAAATTGATTAATATTAGTTTCTAATTGATTTAGATTAGGTCCTAAAACTAATTTTTGATCATATATTGCAAATGACAATATAATTAGATAATTTCAAAATAGAAGATCAGTACGAAAATTTTTTATATAATATTTAATTTCAAATGTTCTAATATCCCGAGATTTCAATATAACTAAATTAAATAATAATTATTAATATCTTTCATAAATAATTATTTACTTTCTATTAAGTGACCTAATATTTGATTTAGTTCGTAAATAATTATTTGGTTAAGTGTATGTGTATTTAATCATATCTTAAATAAAAAGTAATAATTTAAATTGTCCTTACATATAATATATTCATCCTAAACATTAAAATGGTAAACTAAGAATTATAACCTCCATCAAATATTATTTATTCAAAATTAAATAATATAAAATAACCTTCATAAATAATGAATTATTTTGAATATGGTAAATCCAATTAGATTAATTATATTTATTATCTAAATGGTGAAACTTGAGCAATTTAAAATAGATAATTATTTCATTAAAAATATAATAATCTCCATTAATTATAATTGAATTAAATTAAAAGATTTCATACATAATCACTGGTCAACTATAATTTAAAACTTCCCACCCAAAAGATAAAGTAAATAAATATTACCATAATCAATTTATTTTTAATGTTCAACTATTTTTTTATGAAAAAATAAAAGTAATCAAATGTTATGTATTGCCTCAAATAACCACTAAAATTCAAATCTTTATATATATATATATATAGGGTTGGGTTCAAATGAGAACCTGTCAATATATGCGAACCTAGGGACCAATTTGAACCGTTGATTATTTTAATCGGATGGCTCTATTTAATTGAGAAAATGAATTAAAAAATGGTAAAACTAAATTAATCACGCTGCTTTGTAAGTAGGAGGGTCAAATTAGACCTAAGATTACATTGTATCAATCCCGCCAATTACGTAACACCGTGATAGTTGCAACACCAAAAGGCAAGTTCAATATGTTGCAAACTGTATCAAATATTCGCCCGGAAAAAAAAAAATTGATGGGGATTCGTGCCGGCTATATAGAAGTATCGCGTTTGCAATTGAAGTTGAACAGCTTTCTCAGAAATAGAGCTTTCTYACACTGCACTTCGAGAAAAAATTCGAATTTTCCTGATGGTGAGCGACGGTCGGCGTTCAAGTGGTCTCCGGCGAACGGCGGCGGCTGCTATAACAGGTACGAATTGAACCAACTGAGGCTTGTGTTTGCTACAAACCCTAGAAAGCACTATACAAGTTAAAATTCCCAAATAAATTCACTGTAATTGCGGAAAAATCCAGTGAAAATAATAAATTCCTATTTAATTCGTCAAAATCTTTTTGCTTGGCCGCCTATTAATCTATACATTAAATTATTTTTTCTCGCCCGGAATAATGGATTATTCACGCATGCGTTTTTTCCAAAAAAAAAAAATTTTCTGGAATTTATTGCTTTTGTATTGCTGAAAATGGCGAAGTAATTTTGAAGATTGGTAGTGTGCTTTGTAGTACAACCTAACTGCTTCTATATATGAAATGTAGTAATTCTATGTTAGCGATGTTTTGTATATTCATTCTTAGTGCTTTCTATTTTTGATGATGCTTCGATTCGTATTTTGGTGTGCTTTTAGATAGATAGTATGAACAAATGATTTTTGGAAATATGGTTCAGCTGCTTCGAAGTCGGTCCATTGGGAAAAACCTAATTTTCTGGTGCTCTTTGATATTGGTTGCWAGTGCTTTGTACTATGTATGATGCTTCGAAGTATAACCCAGTGTGCCTCATATTATGTGYTTGCAGTTTGTTGGAGCTAATCGTGCAGTGATACTATGTTATACTTTTTTTAATAATGACAGAAGGTCCTTTATTTATTATGGTGTTTTCRGAAAATGTGATTGGTGCTTTGAAACACGTGTAATTGAATTTGCAAATTTTGATGMTTCGAATATTATTTATATACTGTTGCTGGTGCTTTGAGTATGTGTGCATGTTAAAATATCGTTTGAACACGTGTGTCTGTAGAAATCAATTTATTATAAAATTATGTAATCTGATAATTTTGTTTTGATCTGGGTGCTATATAAAAAAAAAGTTGTGTTGGAACTTTTTATTATTTATCGCTTGTTAAGCATGCTCATGTGCATTGTGGGTCTAGAGAATGGATATACTTTTTTAATTATTTGTCTGTAGGTCCGTTAGTGTAAATGGAAAGTGCTTTTGTTTTAGATATTGTATATTTTATTTGAATCCGTACAATGCTTTTACATTCTCTTTGAAACTGCTTTATTAATATTATATTTTCTAAATTACTGTCTGAAATTTCAGTGTGTGTAGTTTAATGCACTAGTTGGCGGTGTATATGTCTGAGATGATATATTTTTTTCTTATATATTGCAYAGGAATGTGTTGTAAAATTTATAACATGTATAAATTGTCCAGATGAAGCTGATACACTAAAAAAAYGCAAAGTCGCCAAAGTGAAYAGAAAACTGGGCGATGTTGTGAACGACGAAATAAAGGATGCCAATAATACAACGCATAGTGCAGCGTTCGAGGCGGGATTCGCATCCGTGAACATTGCAGCAGATTCGGCAYCTATCCGGATAATTGTCCGTCAAACTAACCAGCAAATACCTATGACCGGTGGAATGTTTGCTTCGAACAGCGTTCGGCTTGAAAACACCAGGGCGCCAACCTCCGATGTGTCAGTCTTGCCTGCTGCACATTATGGAACTGGCGGCGATGACAGAGTTGAGAACGACGTGGATAGCCGGCCGAATATTTGCATTGGTGCTAATGAGGGAGACGTCGATGTATTGGATAAAGAAGATGATGCCGATAACGAAATAGTCGCCGTAGAATATCCTTTACTGAAAACCCGAACTTCTCCTAGAGTTTTAGTGAATGCCTTAAAGAAGCTAAACCAACGACAAATTGCGGCGGTTCAAGGGATGGGATTCGGTGGCCTGCTACACCTCAATATTAGTGCGTTGCCACAGAAGTTATGTTATTGGGTTCTGGATAAGTTTGATCCGAGAAGCTGTGAGCTGAGTTTGCAGAAGGGCAGGACGATCCATGTTGATCCTATGGATGTTCACGTCACTCTAGGCCTGCCGATGGGGCAAGTCAGTATTCGAAAGAAACCAAGGCACGAACACTCGRCGTTGTTGGACACTTGGGCTAAATTYTTTACGAAAAAAAAGGATAAGATTTTGCCGAAAGAAGTTGCACAAAAGATGCTTGATGAGACTGATGGTGGTGTATGGTTCAAGCKCCAATTCCTAATACTAGCTACGTCTTGTCTAATTGAAGCTGCACACAATGGATACGTGCTACCGCAAATAATGGATTACTTGGATGACGTTGGCAACGTGTCAAACCTCAACTGGTGTGAGTACACGATGATGAGGCTCATCAGTTGCAAGCTCGACTGGGACAAAAACAAGGCTAAAGAATTTAGGGGGCCAATACTATTCCTAACGGTAATGTTTCCACGATCAGTAAAAATCATTCCTTCGTAAAATGTCTGGAAAAATTCTTTTTTTTTGTGTGTGAAAATTTATCTATTTCTATTAAGAGAAGCAGACCTAAAATGAATTGGAAAAATGTATTTTTTGGAATAGGGAGCTTAATGTCTTATTAAAAAGACAGCTTCATAATTATAATAGTAATTATTATTTTTTTCAACACAATTGAATGCTTTTGAATAAGCAACACTCTGTTGTTGATTATAGGTGATGTATGCTGACCGGGTTATGTTGTTCACTCGAACTATTCCGAGGGCTTTCCCATCGATAAAAGGATGGGATAAAGATTTGTTGAAAAAAAGAGAGAACCAGGAGGTAGCTGCAGACGGTTTTGGCGCCGGTTTTCCGTACGATAGGATGGAACCATGGAGACGCCCGTGTGTGAAGCGATTCAACCTCCACCACGAACTGAAAAGACCAAACTCACGGATGTTCCGGGTGGGGGTAATGTGCACKCCTTCACAGACAGGCTGCTTGCGAAGGCAAAGGTGATGGCCGACGCAATGTCTGAAATTTTGGAAATGGTGCAGGCAACTCCAAAGGAACTGCTGAATGATGTGAATTATAATCGTGTTTTATCTACGAMACAAAATCTCTTGGGTTGCAGTGAGCGAGATGTTGCTCCGGTGGACCGAGCCCAGGACACGCTTTGGACTGAAGATTTGGGTGATGACGAGTTCTGGRCAGATCGACTTGGTATTATAGAAGAGATAGAGGATGGTGTTCGGAGGAAAATRAAGTACAACTCTACTAGAGAGGRGGTGCCAAGTTTCAGCCTTGGTTTGACCCAGGATGAGGTTGATGTTGCTGAAAACCCAAMCGAGAATARTCCAGCAGTTGATGATAACATGGAGCTTGGTGAGGTGTTGTGTGGTAATCAAGGCGGAGAACGGACACCAATGRGAATTCCGGCGGTCATTGAGAAGGCTGCGAAGGTATTTACACAATTGTTTTTTAAATTGAACAATACAGTCAATGTATTTGTAAATTTATGTACTTTTTCTTCATATGTTCAGGTGAAGAGTTCAGGTAGTGGAGGTCAGCTGCGACGTTTGGCGAAACCGGTAAACAGTGAACCTAAGTGCAAGTATTCAAATCAAAAAGGGAAAAATGTAATTTCATCAGACATTCCATAAAAACGTTGACTTCATATTTCAATCTAGTTATTTCTGTTCTGATTTTATGGAAGTTTAAGGTTTAGTTTGAATAACTTATTTGAACTTGAAAAAATGCAGATTACTACAGAACCGCAGCCACACGGTATGGTCCGTAGGACGGGAAAGCAGCTTAAGAARACAGTATCTTTTGCATCRCCTTACATGAAAAGAGCCGTCCTTGTGTCCGAGAGATTGGATAGGCTGGAGAAGGACCTATTCTACTGGGTTTTGTGTAATAAGGATGCTGACAGGTGCGTTTGATTATTGTTATGAATAATGTTTTTCAGTGATTAAATTAGTGTAAAAGTGGAGTTTTCTAAGAAAAATAAAAGCGTTTGATTATTGTTATGAATAATGTTTTTCAGTGATTAAATTAGTGTAAAAGTGGAGTTTTCTAAGAAAAATAAAATTTCTGTTTTATTTTATTTTT